>QOVE01001070.1:0-11837 GCA_003521275.1 Tricholoma sp. MG99
ACGTGTCGAGCGAGGGAACGGAGTGCACGAGCGAGATGAGTACAAGTGGCGAATCGGCACGTGGGCGCGTGGCGGGTCGTCACGTGTCAAAGGTTACAACGAGGAAATGAAAAGTTGTAACACATACTCAAGTAGCGAATATATCCCTTCGTGAGACTCGGAACTGCCAGGCAAGTGGCAAATATTGATGCGTCACAATTACAATAAGGTTCACTATCAAGCTTAGAATACCAAAGAACATGAATTTCGAATAACTTGTTTTACTGTTACAGAGTGTCAAAATCATTTATTGAGCAGGCTGACCACTAGTCCTAAGCTCCCAGGCAGCTCGCTGGCTGAGCAGTTTAGAAACCGAAGATCCTGGATGGGACTGGGCTTGCATCGATACGCGATGATCTCCAAAGATTTTCCTGCCCAGTTTGAGAATCAGAGAGCTGCAACAATGAGGAGGGCATATACACTACCTTGTCCACCACGATAGAAGGCTCTGTGTATGAGCCTGAGCCACAGGTCCAGGAGTCGCTTCAAAGAGATCAACAATGTTGTTGTAGAAAATTGGATAGCTGAAACAGCCATCATTCTCACTCCAAGCAGCGGCATTGGAGAGGGAGAATCGAAGCTGTACCAAAGGATGAGTTATACACTGGCGCTGTGATGGGAGGCCTTACCTGTACTGCAATATAAGCGATCGATCGGGGTGTGACCGATCTCATTCCGAGTAGGCTTGCGACATTGCCGCGAGTTGGTGCTTTTTGAGTTCTGCTGCGCTTAGGTGGTCGAGGTGCTTGGTTTTCTAGGTCGTTTTCACTGGCAATATCTTGGGCGGATGTAGGTGAGGTGAACACAAACTTGAAGGCCTATAGAACAAGGCTATTAGCATAACTGATACTGTACAAATAGAGATACATTGCACCTTTACCAAGATGGCGCTCTGCAAGAGCCCATGTTCCATATCATCTTCATTGGCTTTGGCATGCAGGTAGAGAAAGGCTGGCCATGAATCAGCCGTAACAAGAAAATCAGGGTGACCATCCCGGATGTTCTGACGCACACTTTGAAGTGATAAGTGCCAGAATAATAGCAGAAAGACTTCGGAGTACTCACCGCGGGTCAGCCCAATCAAAATCAATCGGACAAAGAAGGCGACCGGTGATATCGTGCTCAAATCCGCGGTCGCTCTTGATGTGTGGTGAAAGCGGGGGATGTGGGTTCTCGAACATGGCCACAATCCAGCTAACGATGACTGGCTTCAGATTGGCGGCGTCATCTCCCTGCGCTCCTCCTGCTCCTTTTCGCAGCTGAAGGATAATTAGTATAGGCTTGAATTATCCGGATCTGTCAAGTGCCTCACGTCCCGGAAATATACAGCAAGTTGTGGAAGGTCCAGGTCCACTAACTTAGCCTCGATGCCTGGCACATGTCGGGCAAGCAGATTGAAACCCCGGAAGGTGCGGTGTTGGCTGTCGAGGTTGTAAAAGATCAGTCACTGCTTGTCAAAGTATCTTGAATCCTGACGCACTCTGAGTTTGAGTCTGTAGTGTGATCGAGCTCTTCCTCATCCTCAGGCTGATCTAATTCAAGTGCACGACAACGATTGTTTTCATCGACCAACTTGTCAACAGACTGGAACATGGATACTAGTCGACAGATAACTCTGCCCTGTGTTACTGTTGATGCGATATCCCTATTCATGCCAAAAAAAGTCATCATTAGTGTCACACGGTAGTAGCAATTCCAGAAGATCATGACTCACTGCTTCCGTTTGGTCCCCACCTTCTGAAGGGCGACAAGTTGTTGTTCTAAGGCAGCGATTTGTCGCTTGGCACCAGCATAAGTAATACGAAGTGATTCCTCCGGATCGTCCTGGTTGAAGTTGGTATTATCAGTGATGGGTGTCTCTTGCATTATTGAGAAGAATGAGGGAGGAGGAACAAGGCATTACCTTTCTGGCAGATTCTTCCATTTATTCACTTTTGGGCTTTGTGACTGTTTCTTTGCTGATCCCAACAAAATTGTCAGGGCCCTGATATCGAGATGAGATCCAAGATTCGATATCTGCATTAGATCTAAATCTGTTGCCGCGATGGTGGGAAAATGCAAAGCATCAGACCAGTGGCCTAAGCTAAAACGGGACAACGCCCGCTGAAGATGCATCGACAGTGAAATGAGCAGAAAAATTTAGGTCAAGTGAGTCGTTCCTAGATGCTGCAGGTATTCCAAGATCCATGCCTCCGGGATAACAAGGTGCTCTCTGGAGATCGAAACTTCCAACGATTATGACTTTGGGCTGATCACGGGCAAAGATGTCACCAAAAATACTGCATTCTTGAATGAAGTCTTGTCCTTGAAGGATACTTCAGAAATTAGAGTAATTCCAGCCAGTATCGGTGACCAGCTCTCCCATGAAAATCATCTTTTTGCCTGAGAAATTCCGATGTCCAGCGCATTCGTCTCCAGGGTGACAATATAGTTGGGTTCCTCCATGGTCTAGAAGGTATTCTCATAACCAGTAAAGTGGCCACAAAGATGGAAGGAGGAGACTATTACATACCAGAAGTCACAAGAAGAAACATCACCGACCTCAGCGATATAGAAGCGAGTGAAATCTTCCTCAAAAACATTCCGCTCTATCAAAAAATTGACCAAATCTCCGCCGCCCATATATTCCAGGACATAGGCCGAGATGAAATGAAATGAAAATGAAATCAGAACCGTGTGTAGCACAGACTGAAAACAACCGACCAGATAGAGGTTATCACGATCTTGGAAGCTGTAGTATAGTCTTACTATCCACTCTCCACTCCTCTAGTAGGAGAATTTACAAGGGACACTGACTTGAGGACGTCGCGTTCTGCATGGACATGCCCTTCTTGACCTTTGCGCAACATATTTGATTTCCATAACTAATGATTCCTCGGTGTTTAAAGATACAGCAGTTACGGGGATAGATGAGAATAAAGACTGTCACCTGTTTCATGCCATACAAACTGCCGGTTGATTTCTCTCTCACCAGCGATACGACCCCGAATGCACCTACAAAAGAGTTAGCTACCAAAACCTTGAAGGAAAACTTATAGATCATGTCCGATTGTCCAATAACAAGCTGGCCACCATGATACACATGCCCCTTTTCTTTGGCGATCTTGTTTTTATTTGCGTTCTTCGCGGAGACAACATGAGCTTCTGCTGGACGCATTTTGCCAACTTGCGAAGGGATGCCAGCACTTTCCATCATGTCGGAACCTGTTGGACAAGCTAGTTTCAGTAAATCACCGCCAATAACAGGGGAGGGTTGGGTTCATGATAGCCTGTATACAAAGACCACTGCCAAGGGCAGTAGAGTTATGGGATAAACTCACCTTCTATCCAGTTACAATGGCGAAGTCCATGGGCGCTTTCACGATGATGCTGTTTCGTATGATTTCAACTTCTAGACTCTTTGATTTGAGTGTTCCACCCAAGGGCAATTTTGCGGCTGGGAGAAAAGCATTAGATGGCTACACAAACTGCAAAGAAAGAGGAACCAAAACTTCTTGACGCTCTTCGTACATGGTCATATTAATCAGTTTCGAAGCATTAGTACATTTTTACTACATTTGATCTCTGCAGCCTTGAAGTTGAGTTTGTGGGCACCGCAAAAGCAAGCAGCATAGGAAAAACTGGCTGACGATGGCTGAACACCGTGACTGGACATAGCGATAACAACCTCCTGCCCAGCGTGTGGATCGAAGATGCGACTAATAGGGCTGCTGATGGCCCAGCCGGTTGAGAAAGCGATGAAAGCTCTCAGCCAGCTCAGCTCTTCTCTAGCCACGAAGTCGCGTCAGGAAAGACAGCGCCTACCTTATAAGAAATTTGGTCCTTCCCATTGACTCGCTCAACACCTGAAAGGTCGACTGTTTTATCAGAAGATAAAGCCCTGAGGTAGTCGACAGGCGGAACAGAAGTCTCATCTCCATGGCACTTGCGCTCCAACAAACGCTGCATAAGGGTGGCATCAATGTTACTGAGTAGTTCCCTCACGAGTTCATCTTTGACAGTAACACCTTTAGCCGCGACAGGACCCCAAAGAATGCAAACACGTTGAGGATCTCGATTAAAGACAGCCTCGATATCATCTGCTGCCCATAAAGCCTAAGATAACATATGTCAAATCAAATGATAATAAATAACAGATCTACGAGCTTTCTTAATAAGGCACTCACTTCTGACCAGGCTGTTGCGAAATGGCGAGGTGCTAAGTGGTGTCCTCTACCTCCATCGCCGCAGGGTAGGATTAGAAGAAAAGCTCCATGAACATTCGATAAGTCTTGCCTTTATTTCCTCCATCGCAGCCACTATGCGAGCTTCCGTTTGACAAACACCGCCAAATCGAATAGGCATGGCACCAGCCACCATGTGGAACCCGCTTGACAAGTGAAAGGTTGATTTCATGACAGCCTTGCTATGAAAATGCGAATATCGACCAGGATGAAAGAAGTATACAATAGACTCACGTTCCATCCAGTTACAATGACACAGTCCATGGGTTTTTTCATGACATTACTTCGCACTGCTTTGAAAAAATCACCTTGGTTCCATGTAGAGTTTCTGGACAGTCACCACGAAGTCACATCAGGGATGATGGTGCATATCCTGGAAGAAACACGATCTTACCCATTAACTCGCTCGACACTTGAGAGGTCGACTACTTACTCATTGCATCATAATGTGTTGGCAGATTGCCCAGTGTCCTTTGATTCCCCTGCGATGGATCACCTCATTGAATTGTCTATTAACCGGCGCAGAATTAGTAGGCAATTTGACAAAAAACAACTCGCAGGAGAACTGTTGTAGCGTTAAGCGTCAAGGGACTGACAAGAACTTGCTCTCCACGAAATCGAGGAGGCAAGCAATGGAGGTGTTTGGAGGTAGTCAGCATTGAACCATTGACTTGGAATGCTGGTGTGGCAGTGATCACATATCATCATCTTGATCATCTGATTTGATAAGTGAGGTCGTTCTCGTCATTCTATTGTTTTACTCTCTTTACTACTGGTGCGCAGGTACTAAGTGCATCATGAACGTCAGAACATCACTGATTCATGCTGAGTCCCCCTGTTCCTCTACGCAGCTTTCCCCGTGATTTAAAGCTGCATATCGTGTCATGTACCTCTGACACCAGAGGCACTGAACAAATAAAGTCTTGAACTCCTTGGCAGAAACGCCAGGTTGACCGTTGTAACATTCGAGTCGGAGATGCAAGACATCAGGTTTATGAGGGGTGGCTGCGATGGGATCACCATGCTGTGGGCATGAGTGATATTCCCTCGTCCTTTTCGTCATGAACCTCTTGCAACACAAGCACTGCGAGAAGAGCTGGCGAAACTGCCTTTCAGTGATCCCAGCATTGTAGAAGGCATCGAGCTTGGGTCTAAGTGAGGAATATGATTCGAGTCGATCGGGGTGGAATGAAGGGAGGTTGAGATCTGGGGCATTTCTGTAGAGCAATTCAATTGAAATTAAAATCAGCACATACCGATGAGACTAGGCTCAAAATACTCCCCTCCAGCTAAGGGGAATGGTTGCACACAAGCACGTTCTAGCAAAGTCCAGAACATCATCAGTGCAGCAGCAATTTTAACGGAGATGTAAGACATACCTATCCATGAAGGCTCGGTCACGGTCAGAGACGGTGACGCTGGGCAAGCAGTTCGGTTCAAACAACTGACTGTTGAGGGAGGGGATCCCGGAGAGGATGGAACGAAGTTGTCTGCAAGGTTCTCAGATTTAGTGGGAGAGGCATGGAAAGGACGGGGAAACTCAAGAGACATATCACTAGCAATGAGGGGCAGCATCTTGGACCATTATATATTATAGCTGGCGCTAGGAGGATGAATTTTAGCGTCGTAAAAAAGGGACAGCACCAGCTCATGAATGAGGGAGCTGCCAAGTGACGAAATCAAAAAGAAATCGCCCAAATCGTCACTTACTAGATCTTAGATCTCTGCAGATCTGAAATCTGAAGATCTGAAGATCTGTCAAACCTCTGATCGATCTTGTGGTGGGTATCCATTACTTGTTTGCCTGAGTTCCGACAGGTTTACTTACATACCCAGTTGAGCGCGATGCTGATAACATGTAGTATAAACACAAAAACATGTGGAGTTGTTTCACCAAGTAATCAGGCGATGAATACACGACTCGGAGGGTTGTCGGAAATTTTCAGAAATGATGATAAACGGTGATAAGGCCTTATCAGGGTGCAAGTCACACGGCACCTTATAAGGTGTCGCAACTTGTCTTATTGCACTAACCATGACACCATACAGTCAAATATGTAAATAAGGTCTATATATTACCAAGGTCGTAACTGTTTAGTTCAAGTTCATCCTCGCATGAGTCCGAGTCAGGCGGCGGGCTGCATGCATTCAGAGGTCAAATGGGAAGCACGCGAGAACAAACAACAAATCATTATAGAATCATGTTTGGCCTCAGTACCAGTGAGCTCGGGAGGCACATTCAAATGACACGTAACTGAAAGATCATAAGAAGAGTCCAACAAGTTTGTTATTAATTGTAGCAAGGGAAATGGAGAAGAGCGAAGAATTGAAGGAACAGAACGTGAGGGGAGTGGGACTGGCTTCTCATCGTCAATTAAATTACCTCGGGCTATTGCTGGGACAGATATTGATAACATCCTGGAAAGAAGTGTTGCCGTTCGGAGTGCATCTCAGTCAGAGAGCTATGATGACATCCATCTTGCCGATTACTCAGCCTGCAAGTCCCCCTCTCGTTGTGAAAGCAGGCCCTGCAGGCGTGCCATCTTGCTCATTCGGCAGTGCCCCGCCTTTGTCATTGAAGAGACATCGCTGGTTCCACAGCTCAGCATTGTGGTTCCGGTCCACACCTTCGAGGTCGGTTTCAGCACGTTTGCGGGCCTATCGCTCGCGTTGCGCATCCGCGACGAGGTCCTCTATGTATGTCGTACAAGCTTGTCAAATGATGTGTGTGGATCTCGTTCGTACATGTCTCGTAGCTCTCGTTGTTTCTTGCATCTGGCCGCGGATTTCAGGGAAGATACTTTCTGGAAACGAGGAGTGTGTTAGGGTGTGTTGGTGGCATGAAAGAAGCCAAATACCTCTTTGAGAGTTGTGGATAGCGCCTCGAGCCGCTCCCGTTCGATGGCATTGTCTTTCCCGCTGTCGCTCGTGGTCCTCCTTCATCCAGTCATTCTCGTCTTTGACATTATAGATCTGTTCAGAAAGCTTCTCGATCGTCTGATTCAACGATTTGACCTCGGCATCCTTCTCCTCGGATTCCCTGTCCAGATGTGCCAGTGCAGCCTCGAATTTAGCGTACAAGTCATTTGTGTTAGCTTCTAGGTCCGAGATATTAAGTCGGAGTTCCTTGGATTCGGCCTCCCTCTCCACCAGGACCTATACATTGATATTCAAGTTATTCAGGCCGAGTTCAAGAAAACACAGCTGGAAAAAATGAACATCACGTAGCTCCTCTACATGCCCCTTCGCCTCCATGGCCTTGCCCTTCCAATCCTCCCTCCCAAGCAACGTCTTCTCCCTCTCCCACATCCCCTTAACTTCCGCCGACTTCACATCTCCACTCTCATTAGAGGAGTCCGAGGGAATGACGCCCATGCCCCTTTCCTCTGACGCCATTTGCCAGCCTCAGCTTGCCAGCACCTTTGGATTTCTCCTTTCCTGTGCCACCGAACCCAGCACCACCGCCAAACGAAGCAGACCAACCGAACACTCATCTAGCTCCGCTGCTAGAACTGGGTTCTGCGCCACCAGCAAGACAAACGAGGCCTACACCTTCCAGCACACCCATGAGGTCGCCAAACTTGCTCCTCGATACTGGCTCAAATACACCGCTGTTACTGCGCTCCAGTACAGCGCTGTAATATGTGTGTAGCTGATTCGGGTCAATATACCATTTGGTGTTTGTACTGGGATTCAGCATAGGTGCAGAACACTAGATGGGAGAGGTAGGGGACTTTTTCTTTGGAGAGACGGCCATAGAAGCCGTCGTAGTTAAGAGAGGCAGGCAGGCCTCAAGGCGCTTCGAAGCAAGGAGCAGGACGAGACATGCTTGAAGGCCGAGGTAGTGGACCTTGGCGATGATCTTGCTATTGCTCGTCGATGAGGTGTTGGTTGTCAAGGTGGTTGCAGTGGCTTTGGTGGCGGAAGTAGATGACGGTGTGCAAGCCTTCAGTGCCGCCAGGATATGAGTGGGAGTAACAATAAGTGAAGGCATGCACAGTGGGTTTTCGTTGGGCAACGGGGAAAGTGCTGACGAGGACATGGCAATGGCAAGGTCAACAGCCCCTCTAAGCACTTCAAAGAGGCTCCTGACATCGCCTGTCATGGCAGCGATCTTCTTCATTAGTGACAGGAGGGCTGGGGGAGGAAGAAATTTTTTGACATCTGTGACAGTCATCGTTACTGCCAGCAATGCCATGGAGAGATTTGAGACGAGACTGCAAAATTTGGTGGAGTTGCGCAGGAGTGTACGGAGGGAAGTGGAGAGTCTGCACATTGCTTGCGGCTGTAATAGATGGCACGGGAAGATGACGAGGATGTAAGGGTAAGAGTGTTTGTGATACCAATGAGACGAAGGGCGGATGGAGTTGCGTTTGGGAGAGAGAGTATTGGCGGCAGTGAGTGTGTATTAGGTGTGATATAATCAAGTTCATCTAAAAGTGCAGCACTATCATGCTAGTTAGTTACGTGGTCATACGAAGCAAGTGAATTACATACCATTTAGTTTGGTGATTTAAGAGTAATAATTCGACTGCATCTCTAGCTTTGGTTGCCTTAGATTTTGCAGACCCTTTGCGTTTTGAGTCTTGTTGGAGGTCTTCGAGTAATCTTTCTCATAATGCATCCAGGCTATTGAGTGCCATGCAGTTGATGGAAATGACATCTGCATCCGTATCCAGCGAATGAAGAACAGAGTTCACCAATGCCATTTTCCCAGATCCAGGCAATCCTGAGATGTAAAGGCTGGTCGGCTGTTCATCGATGGCTGAAGAATCTAGAAAAGATGAAATAAACTGTTGAATCACACCGCGCTCAGAGTTGCGTCCCAGCGACCTCGGAGTCATTATTGTAACATGTAGAACTGAGCAGGGCTCGAGCACGAGCATGCAGAGAGAGAAGAGAAGTAGAAGATGTTGGTGGGGGGGTGGCAATTTCAAGGTGCAAGATCTCAGAAGTAGGTGTGGCAGGTGACGATGTCAGAATGCGCAAAATAGTTACTTGCACGGAGATATGGTTCTAACAGCCATGATCATATCGATGAGAATAGTAAATGCATGGCATACCTGAATGAGCCATGCATCACTTCACCATCCCTGAAGATTTGTCAACTTTGATTGAAAGTGGTCGATAATATTTCGACACAGAATTAATGTACTTGTAAGGTTTTAAACATAAAATCAAATGTATATGTATGCACTTCAGAGGCAGTTAAAAATCTTCCAACACTCCTAAATATACGGGAATGACTTACTGGAGATCGTTTTGCAAGTACCAGCTAAACTAGGTTTCACCATCTTTTCTATCATGCGATGCTCTGCTCCCCTGTTATACACCTGGGCAAACACGTCCAGTACCCGGTAGCTTAACAATTCCTTTGCAAAGAGGTCAGCTGTATGACCACTCTCTTCCACCTCGACCCCAGTTTTGCAAAAGTCAACCAGTAATTGTAAGCCTTCCTTTGGGGACCGGCAACAGATGACTCCTTGTGTGATGTCATCCCCTGAATCCTTTCCACTGTTACCATCCGTGCACAGGTGATATTCTCGAGCTCTCATCAGCTTTAGGAATTCCTGGGTAGCACTATGTAGCCAGTGAGGAATTATAAAGGTAACGCCATGAACTCACTGCTACTTCAACTATGTCATCTAACTTCTGAAGCCCACCAGCCTTAATAATTATGTCCGTACACCACAGTATGCTTCTTAGCGCTGTGCTCTGGGTGCGAAACTTGTCGTTCTCCATGTTCAGGCTTTCCACGATGTGGGTGGAGTTATATGTTGTCTGAAACCTAGAGATCGCCGTGTATGAAGGTGAAAACGCAAAGTGCAAGTCGCTGGAGCCAAGATGAGGCACGAAAAGTGGAACTCGCAGAGTAGGTCGGCACACGTTAATCGGGTGGAGAAATCTTCACTGGGTCAAGCTAATGAGGACTATCGTGAAGACCGGTAGTGACTAGGCCTTTGTTGTCTTTCAAGTTGGCACGAGATGCTGTTCTGAAGATGAGCAACATGCACCTGACCTGTACCTGACGATCACCGTGACCCAACTAAGCTTGCTACTAGGTAGTAGCATGCCTTCTTATCTTTTATTCGATAACAATTCATTACAATTCCTATGCCATTGGATTAGATTGAACTTGAATGACATTGAATAACATTGCAGTAGGTCTAATACATAGATTTCGGAGGGATCTACCTTTAGTTTATCCTCCCCAATGGTGTGGTCCCCCCAAATTCAATGAAATAACATTATGTTATGCAGTATAGAAAATGAGAGGATAATGTCATAAGTAATACTACAGTACATGGGAGGGAGGGGGAAGGGGAGAGTTCTGTTGCCACCGCCGTTGCTGATCACCTTACCTCATCCCCTTTGTCATTGCTCGTCGTCACTCTTGTCGTCACTGTTTTCATCGGTCAGTGAGGTGCAATGCCGGTATACCATCTCACAAAGGACTGGCATCTCGAATCTATACACCTAGCGGCGAGAGTATACGGGGAGTTGCAGCGAGAAATGGCAAGGAGAAGTGGGAAACAGCGGATGGCATATTAAAGGACATAGTGGACTGAATTCATGTCCATCAAGGCAGTCGTAGACATGTCCTAAGTCTTTACAGACGTAGGCGGATATCAAATTGTAAACTTGTAAAGTGTAAACAATGAGCGCATTTACAAAAGCTTTGTAAATGAACCAAACAAGGACACACTTTGTTAACAGACCCCTAACCCTAGATCACTTCTCCAGCAGTCACGGTTCACTGCCTAGTAGTTGAACAAAATGTTTTGGTCTGGAACGTGCACGACACATGTCGCGATCAGCGCACCACTGTCATTGCGATGGTTGCGAGTCCGTCTTCTGGCATCTCTGCTTGTAACAAGGTAAGTCTTGAGTTTTTCTTTCAGGCTTACTTTAATTAACTCCTTGTTCTTTGCTTTGAATTTCGGATCATATACTGTTTGGGGGCTAACTACCCCTTTTGCTACCTGACACTCTTTCTACCACAACACGACACGCGTCATTGCATTTCGCGCTCATCGTGTTTGTCCCACGCTCCCAGAAACAGCACCCCAACTTCTCTTCCCCCCTGTCGCCCGCATTATTTTTCTTATTCAGTGTAATTTATTCATGTTGTTTGAGAACTACGTTTGGGCCATTAAAGGGGTCCACTTTGATCAACGTCTACAGGACTTGGGCGTACGAGGAGGGCACGGTTACGCTCGCCACGAAAATGTCAGCGTACAAACCCACGTCGCGCTTTCGTTAATATGGATCAGCGGAGTTGCGAGAAGAGGATGGAAGGGTGCCGAGGATGACCATGTTGAGAATGAGACCGGAGGCAATGGCGCGGTGGAGTCCTAACGAGCCGAGGTCATAAGACAATGCATGGGGTTTAATGATATTTGTAACACAAAAACATGTAAATGCGCTTCACTAAATAATCAGGCGGTGGGTAAGAATGATAAGAAATGTGCCCAGAAGACATGCTGCACAGCAGTGATAGAGACAAAAGAAGAAATTCAGTAAAAAGAAAGCTGAAAAGATCAGGAGTCAGATATGATTTTGCTGCGAACACCG
>QOVE01001072.1:0-22280 GCA_003521275.1 Tricholoma sp. MG99
CATCAATAATAATGAATGCCTCTGGCAAGTCCTGAAGTGCAGATATACAAATCTGCTGGACATCAGCCCGTGACGGCAATGTAGTGCCAGAACCACAGTTCTTGTAAGTTGTCACCAATATACCAGGTAGTGTGTTAAGACGGACACAGAGCTGATATGTAATAGAGCGAAGAAGACCATCATATGACTGTAGTGATGCTTGAGCATCTCTACTGTCAAAAAAGAAATATGTGCAACTTGAAGGAGTGTTGAAACCCTTGACAATTGAATTAATGATTGATGCACTATGTTTCATATAATCATGGATCTTTGCATCAGTTTAGTAAATATACATACCATAATACTGTCTTGCCACTTCCAGCTATATTATCATCAATAAAAATTAGAATGTATAGGTCATATGACTCGCACTTTCCTATTAATCGGAGAACTGAACCACTCTGCTTCCAGTCCATAAAAAAGTCTTCTTTGAAGATCCAGGATGTTGTATCCTCCAGGCATTTCTCAAGTGCACTATCATAATTGCTTTGATGCATAGCAGATAGAGACAACCAAGAAAATATTTTCTTTCGTTCTTCATCTAGATAAAAAACTGACTTGTTAGCTATGCTCATATTATTATAATAAAACTTTGAAGAAAGAATAGCTTTAGCACAAGATGATATTGACCTGTGGTAAAACCTGGTAAAGGCTCATCTACAAACTTATCAGATGTATATGTGGATGCATTTTCAGCAGCCTTACTGCTCTTGATGATTGTAATATTTTTCACAGCATTGTTGATGGCAACATCTCTACCAGCCACTAATTATTTGACATGAGTTTCCAAAACATCTTAGTCAACATTGGAAAACACACTAATCCTTGTATCCTTAAGTATTTGATATAGGCCAGGTGGCTGATTCTGGTTTTACAACATCAATTATCACCTAAAATATAATTCAAAGACTCTTACTCTGGAAATGGAAGTTTCAGAGAAAGTCTCAGTGGCATTGAATGGCTCTGGCTCCTCAGAGAGTTCAACAGGTTGATGGTGGGCATTGATTGATTGATTCTTGGGCATAATGTCCATAAAAGAAGAAATCCTGACCAGGCTAGTAGTTGGCTGTAATTCAGGAGATGCAACAAGTTTATGGTCGATGGTGTCTTTAGAATTGAAATGAGCATTTGTAGATGGAGCTTTAATGAGAATGGTCTTGGTAATAGCAGAAGGCTCAGATCTCCATGAATACTGTATAACAAGCAATGAACTCACAGTAGCCTCACTGATAACTTGATCCAGATTTTTTAGCAAGGATGTGTCATCAGTGCTATTGAAAAATTGGGCTTGTAATGGTCCATGAGATGTTGTCTTCTCTAATTCAGTAGTCAGGCTTTTGATTGCACTGACAAGGACAACACATCAGAGAGAGGAATATCAATGAATATAAGACACAAACACTTCAAGCTTTCCATTCAAGGTGACTACATCTGCACTATTGGTTTCCTTCTCATTCACCTTCAAGAGGATAGATTGAAGATTTGTCAACTGTGTGCCTAGGGTTTTGAGCCCTTGAACATTGTCCGAGGTTTCCTGAATGATCACCTCTCTAGATCAGTGTTCACAGCCACCACATGTTTCATCAACATACTTGAATCCTTTCAATGCCTGCCAACAATCCTGACAATGCAGCTTTAACGCCCAGTCCAGGAATAGCACCCGAAGTCTCGAGCAACAGCTCCAGCACATTAACAATGGTAGCCTTTGCCCCGGAATGATTTGGAGGTGTAGGGACAGTTCCAGAGAGGGATGAAATAGTGTTTGAATCTGGGGCTGCTGCCGTGGTAGTAAGGTTGTAGATGAGTGATGCTTCAGTAGTAGCGCGGCCCGCGAGAGCTGTATGAGACTGGGCGGGATTTAGAGGCAGGATTCCTGAAGGCTCCGGCTTGCGCTTTGGCCACTTCTTGAACATTGCAGGTAACGACAACTTTGAAAGGGTGCGTTTCGACATGATGATGGTTTTGAGCAAAGAATGCAACACAACTTGAAGGGGCGCCAATCTCGTGTGACCTACCAATCCCGTTTTGAAAATTGGTTATGGCCAACCTCTACCTGACGAGGCCTGACAAGCGGTCTAGTTTTCGTGCTTTTCATCCTAATTTTCGCTCCCCATGCTCTAGATAAGCTGGGAGTAACAAACATCGTGGCCTCTTGAAGTCGTCTGCGACAGGTTCCTCCCAGGCTACTACACGTTAGTACACGTGTCCTTCATCTTTGTATTTCATCTGAGCTACGACTAAAATCGTCAGCCCGTTGACTTCTTCGACAATGCATGTTCGACCCGTCCGTCTATCATGAACGACTGTTTCCAGGAAGCAGATGTGCGGTATCGGCTGTCCTTCGTTTTGCTTCGTGACTATGTGTGGCCAACCACGTCGGAAGGAATACAGCCAACTTCTTTTATGCTCCTCTACTCCATAAAGACGATCCGGACGGTCTGTACTTGACGCTCGCTGCTTTTCGGGGACGCATGGTTCGTCTCTTCATTTATTTCAATTTTAGCAGGGCTGTCATGCGCGTGTCATCCCAACCTTCAAACCTCCCGCTCTTCTCCTTCACCGAGGCAATACGCTTTCATCATCCTCGCCAACTACATCCTCGCCAACCGCTCCAGATCCTCCTCTCGCCCCTACAAATCCCGAAGCCATGCCAGCGCTGCCTCTCTGTCACGCACCCCATTTCATCCTGAAACACTGGATTTAGGATCTCATTTACTTTACGACAATATAGCTGTGGAGGATGAGCAGGTCCACGCAACAAGCAACGATGTTCGTTTTGGAGTTATCTTCGCCTCATGAGCCTCTCTACTGCCCATCCAGTTGTTAGTCACAAATTCACCTCTTCCTCTGTCGCTCCGCCTCTGTGCTCCCTCCATGCTCCAGCTGACATGTACGAAACCCGCTCCCCAAGCACGTCCTCCATTTCCATCTCCCAATCCCGCACGGCGTTTCAAGCTCCACCCCCATCATCTCGAGCATCGCCAGGTTCGCTCTTCATGTTCCTCTTCCTTGGGGAGAGGGAGTGGTGCTGCTCTTCCCCAGACGTGGCGCCGGTCCCGATCTCCACTCCGGCCAAGGCATAGGCTGAAGCACTGCATGTACATGTCCAGCAGCTTCCTTCGTCTGACGCGAAATCAGCCAGGGGCGGCGAGCCACAATCCGCATTTTTGGACGATGAGGAAAGTGGTGGGGAATTGTATTCAAGCACTGTCATCAATGAATCCTTTATCGCCGAACTTTTAGGGTCAAAGACGAAATCGAAAGACAGATCCCGTAACGGATCCCAAAGCGGCTCGCACAGTCCTCAAGAGCCTCCTGTGAGGTGTCACAGCTCATTATGGGAATGTTTGAACTATTGTGAAGGGTTGTGCTGGAGGGTTTAGCCGTGTCACGAACGGCGAAGGTTTTTGGTCATAAGGTTTGTCCGTTTTCTTCTAGTACCGACTCCACCCGTACTGATGCCACACCACATCATCCTCAAAGAAGACAAACAAGAAGCCATGCATGCACCACGGCTTCTGTATCGCGTGGATCCACATCCTGATTCCTCGCATGTAGTTGCCCACCGCACCCGCATATCGATACAGAAGAGAAGTCTTCAAGTCGGTCCATCATATGCGTCCTTAAACAAGAAGCCATACACCACGGCTTCTGTACACCAACCCACAAGTAATCACACGCCACACTCCGAAGTCGCATCATATGCATATGCATATGCGTCTCGAACAAGAAGCCTATGCCTCAAACAATTGCAAGAAGCCGACGCATCTCAAACAAGAACCCATGCACGACTTCTCCATCGTGTGGAACCATCGCATATGCATGTAACAGTCCACCGCACCCTCATCGACGCAAGAGAAGTCTTGAGTCGGTCTATCATATATGTGTCTCGAACAAGAACGCACGCACGGATTCTCGATCGCATGGAACATGTAACCACCACCCACCGCATCCCCATATCGACGCAAGAGTCGGTCTATCATATGCATATGCGTCTCGAACAAGAAGCCTTTACGGGTTCTGTATCCCGTGGTGCCATCGCATATGCATGAAGCCTATGCCTCAAACAAGAACCCACGCACGGCTTCTGTGTCGCATGGAACATGTAACCGCCCACCGCACATATCGATGCAAAAGAAGTCCTGAGTCGGTCCATCATATGTATATGCGTCTCGAGCAAGAAGCCATGCACGGGTTCTCGATCGCGTGGAGCTCTCGCGTGTAACAGCCCACCGCCCACTGCACTGCTCAAACAAGCAGCCTGTTATGCACCACCACGGCTTCTGTGCTCTGATCTCAATTGCGTGGAGCTACTTCCTCGTGTGTAACCGCCCAAATGGATCAGAAAAGGCTGACCGTTCTATGCATGTATCCTCACTACTTATCTAAAAGCCAAAATTTACGCTGTCAACACATTGAGGGATAAAATGGAATAACACAACTGAGATACATACTGTAAAGGCAGACCGGTAGGATTGATATTATACATGTACTTAAAAGTATGTCTCGGGTCTATTCGTCTCGACACGCTTCCTTCATTCTCACCCACAACCCACCCTAACAAGACTATCAGCACAACTCAGAGGAAGATGGTAGATAAGATACCTTACCTTGACATACATCGTGAGATGTAATCCCGGAAATATCTTTTCTGTTCCCTTCGAACCCTTGCATTTAGCCCATTCAGCAGGGGGCCGAGAGTCGGATGGCTGGGCATCTTCCGCCAGACTGAAACCAGAGAACCTCTGCAGTAAACGGATTAGGAAGTAGGACATTTCGTGATATGCGAACTGATATGCTGCAGATTAACTCAGAACCATGATGATCTATATATACGACAGTTACCTGTTGACCAAGGCATATTCTAGGACCTGCGTTAAAGGGCACAAATATATATGGATGTGGGGTCAGGTATTTCCCTAGTCTTTCGTCAATGAATCGATCTGGGTCGAATTCATGGGCTGGAAGTTCCTTCATTAGACCGAACGGTATGGAGATCACGGCAGAAACGCACCATCGGGGCCCCACAGATCAGGTCGACGATGCATCAAAAAAACGCTGTACACGATTCTGCACACGAGAGACGTTTATTAGTCACGGTGTTGTTTTCAAAAGATCGGATCTCACCTCCGGTTGGCTGGAATGTAAAAGGGGCTCTCCCCAGGCGAAGTAGGGGGTAACAAGGTAGCTTTGTTCGAGGTCCTAAATTTGAGCTGTTATGAAATTGAGGATTCTAGCGAGAAAAGGAGTAGCTACCGTGCATCCAAGGGTCTGCAATCGTATCGAGATTGAGTCAGCTATACATGAAAAGGTGGAAAAAGAAAAAATAATTACACTGGAGGGTAAAGTCTCAGGGTTTCTATCGTGATGTAGTTTGAATGTCCTATACTAGGAATAGCAGAAAAACAATATAACATACCATTGATGAATGCTCTCAGGTACTTCATATCTTTCATCACTTCAAATGTTGGCCTGGCATTACCGACTTTGTCAAGAATCTCTTCCCGGAGTCGACGGGTGACGTCGGGATGCTGTGTCAACATGTATATTCCAAAAGTCAATGTTGCTGCAGTCTGGTCATGGGGTCAGATTACTAGCAGATCGATATAGCGAGTCCATACCGTGTCACGGCCTGCTACCAGCAAATTGACCAACTGAAGTTTAAATCAGAGTAAGCATATCTAACACAAAAATAATTCATGAGATTACTTCGTCTTTTAAAACCTGTATATCTAACGAGATGCTTGGGCATGAGCTTAAGGGACAGAGAAAGTACACTCGAACCACCTTGTGTCTGCTTTATCAAGTGACTCAGCAAGTTCCCTTCTGTGTTCGTCTTCTCATCATCCACAGATGGTGCACCCCCAAGGGTCTGCTTAGATAAAGCTTCCGCCAAAATAGGTTCGATGAGTTGGTCAACGACTTTCCTATGAGGCTTGACTTTGTCCTTCCAAAACTCTGCCAGGGGCCAGCTCGATCCTAACCCCGTACGATGATTGGTGAAGTTCTGGCCCGCAAGAAAAGCACTTGCGAATTTATTGGATGGGTGGTTGACAAACGCATCAGAATTGGCAAGAGGTGATGAGGAAGGATAGGGAAGCCCAGCAGACAGACTACGTATATCATGTCCAAATAGGAATTCAGAGGCTGAGTCCATCGTAAAGCGCGATACCACATCCTATCGATGCGCATACAATTAGAAAAGGATCATTGGAAGCAGGTCTTCTCACTTGAAAATCAATTGGATATCCAGCATTGAGTCTTTCAATGACTTTTCCGATAGCATCAGAAGCATGGCGATCAAAAATATCGAAATCTGTGACTCGTTCTCTATTAAAGAAGGGACGAGTTATGCCGCGATGGAATCTGACGCTTATTTATCAGCATACGTATTAAGAGAGTCATAGATCACGAACTTCCACATGTCGCCTTGCAACATGTCAGTAGAGAACGTAAATGAAATTAATGTAATGTAACATACCATCCGCATTGAAGACGCCTGACCCCAGAAAACTGTAAAACTGATGATACAATACCAGCCCTGCTTGAAAGAATAACATTAGGTGAAAAACCTCTAAAGCAGGCATATTACGTGCCCTTTTCGAACGTGTCGAACTGGGTAGCTAACGTGGCCTATAGGGGCAACTACTTTAACCGATAAGACATCTGGCATTACAAGACGTACCTTGATATGCTCTGGTTCGAAAGTGAACATCTTAAAAAAGCAGTTAGTGTCGTGTGCCAGCAGGTGACTATCAGCGACAACGTCACATACTACTTGATCAGAGATAAGATCGATACTGTAAATGTTTCCATATTCTTCACGCCATTCCTCAAATATGTCCGCTACGATAAAATGTCACTGGTGCCAGAAGACAATTTAATGATGGAAGTACCTACCAGGATAACCTGTCAGTGCATTCTTGTGTACTGCAGCAATAGTCGACAAGGCTCCCTTTTGAACTTGCGGTACCATAACTGCGCCACTAGCTGCTGCGGTATTCCGTTCACGAAGTGCTCTCCAGCGGCTCATTGCAGCAATATATATCAGCTGTGTCGATAACGTGACGGAAATGGCCACCCATGTTGGCGCTGCCGTTTTCGAGAAGTAAACAAAGAAGCTGAAAATCCCATACCATAGCGCAGTTGTCGGCAAGTTGGTCAAAGCTAACCGATATACGAATAGAGGGCCGGGAGGTAGGCCCATCGTAATTGTGTAAGGCAAGTCTGAGTAGCTGCTAGCAAGACAGGTCCCTATATAGCGGAATGCGCGCCTATTTGGCAAGTTTCAATTGCCAATTAATGTTACGTCACCGGTTGAGTTAATACGGCTTACCAAACGCTTACGGGCGTCCCTGACTGCGTCGCTGCCAGTGCGTGTATACGTCCGACGCCAGGCGGACAATTGTGTCATGATGCTAGCATGCAAATCAATCGGCGTTGTTGCGTTGCCGATGCGTGCAATATGAAGCGCGACCCGTTCAAGTTCAAGTTTGTGAGTCTGATCACGTTTGTCTTCACACTCCGTCGACTCCGACTATAGCGGTTGAACTCGAACTTTATCGCTCCAGGTAGTATGTAACTTCGAAGCTCCCGTTGAAATAAATTTATTCAGGCTTACAGCTACATTCAAAACGATAGGCGGGTCCTGAAAAAACGCGCAGACAGCGAGTCCTAGTTTTTGATATATTTTCGACGTCCGAAAGCTAGGCGAAAGGTCGGCACTAGGCGGCAACATAAGATTTTGTCAAAAGCCCGCCAGGAATTACTGACTTCAAGTTCCGCAATGTATGTGTTTTTTCAAGACCCGCCTATCGTTTTGAATGTAGCTGTATCACCATTTTAAAAATCATGATTGACACGGGGTAATACTAATAGAGATCGTGCGACGTGGTACCCCGCACAGTTTGTGATAACGCGGTCCGAGTCGGCTCTACTGGCAATCGCAAACGGCAACGTCAGTACGCTACAGTTATCCCCTTGAAAACGGCGATACATGAAATGCTAGCGCTTATCCGGGGGTATTATGGGTATTATCGATCTTGTGCCGCTTGCAAAGATGTAGGAAAATTGAAACGTCACTCGACTTAGATACTAGACGACGACCCCATGTGCCAGCACTGCCAGGTGAACATTGCTAGCTATAGCTTCATCCCTGTTACCGTCAGAATCCTTGGTTTCCTGTGTTTTGTCCCGACCATGCAGAAAGTCCTTGATTGCTTCAAGTTCAGGTTGCCGTGGCTTCGGCTTTCAAGGCATTGCTCGTGTAGTACATCTTCGACTCAGTCACTGCTTCGTTCTCGCACTGCCACTAGTAATACTAGACCGTGACGTTGGCACAAGACCGAGGATCGCCTGGTGTTCAATGGTCTCACATCAGCTGACTCTCTTCGTCGCCCTCCAGGTAGGCTGGCCAGCGACCTGCAATTTGGATCAAGTTTCAGACATGCATGAGTTCCGAGAGGGTTGTTATATGCCGAGAACATACTATCTAACATCATTTATGCAACTTTCCAGTTTCCTCAGCCGGCACTCGGTTCGTGTTCCGAGTCCTATCTCTCGCTTT
Source organism: Tricholoma sp. MG99 (assembly GCA_003521275.1). Taxonomy (NCBI): domain Eukaryota; kingdom Fungi; phylum Basidiomycota; class Agaricomycetes; order Agaricales; family Tricholomataceae; genus Tricholoma; species Tricholoma sp. MG99. The sequence continues at coordinate 8,606 of QOVE01001072.1, forward strand.
ATACTACTGACATTTTCTTCCAAGAAGTGCAACTTCCACTCTCAACCTCCCGTATCCAGTAGGCATCAATGGCATTCAGTTTAAAATATGAGCAAGGATGATAAACAGCGTTTACAAAAATTAGAGAATCAAGTACCCTGGACACACAGCTTTGCCGCCAAGGTATCTGCTTGAATAGATATGCAGGAAAGATTCTCAACAGTGGCCCAAGTACCATCTGAATTACATGCCCGATTTTGAAAATTGCTTTCCTTGCCGCTACCAACAGGACAGGGCAGCGTCGCCGTGGTTCCAACAGTTGTGGCTGGCCAACTACCATCTTTAGGGCACGTCTGATAGAAGCTCAGGAGAGTCTTTGTTAGTGCAGTGTCATTTGTGTCGAGATCTATGGCCCAGATCTGCAGAGAGTATAAGATTGGTTAGAGTGGGTTGTGTGGACCTACCATTCCTCCGCCGAGTTGTCGGTCATTGATTATTTGCACTTTGGCAGCAAATGAACTACCGCCAAACGTAGGCATGAGGCAAATGCTGGCTGTCAAGAGCTATTACTTACTATGTATCATCATAACCCACCCACTGATTGTCGAATACCTAGCTTCGAAGTGAGCATCGATCCTACACAACCAGAGACGAGATCAGTTACCAAATAGTCTAGTGTCAATATGCGTCAATTCACAGAAAAGCAATCGAGTCCTCAGGACTTACAACCATCATTAGGAGCAAAGGTTACTGCAGGCGAGCTTAAGATAAGACCATGTTAGCTGCTTCAATATGATTGTTGATATGTTAGTACTGACGCCCCCTGAGCTTGTATAATCTCATTGATTTCGAAATAAGCCAAGTAACCAGGCTAGTATAATCAGCTACAGAAGTACAGCAAGATAGTGAGGAGCAAACCTGAGCAGTACAGCGACCGGCAACCCCCGCAGTCCCCCCTGACCCTGGAGAAGTTTGGGACAGGTTGTCAAGTGACCAGACTACGGCAAGGTTGTCACTGACGGCCAAACGAAGATTCAAGAAAGGGCATACCACGGCCATAGAGGGGCAAGCCTGACACATTGTGAGAGGAAGGTAGACTAACTTGCAGGGGAATGCACATACCAGCCATAATTTTATTTGACTGAACGCCTGCTGCTAAGTACCTATGATTCGCGAAGAATGAGATGTTAGTACTAGCAGCAAGCATCCAGAGGTGCTATAACCCACATGTCAATAGCGGATGTAAAGGACCATTGAGGTGTAATTGTATCGGCGATCGGGGCATGGGTCTCGACTTGATTTTCCCAGTTACCTGTAGATCAGACTTAGTCTAGCAGGTGAGAATGAAACAGTATGGCCTACCATAAAAACTACAGAGCAAAAGCGTAAAACTGAGCAGAGATAAAACGGCCATAAGATTTAGATAGTTACTCGTAAGTCATCAAATTGAACCTGGGAGTAAAGTAATTAGCGAGCCCCTGCCTCGCAATGAAAGGACCAACCAATCAATGGACTGGGACACTGTCTAATTATTCAGATATTATCAGAACCAGATGGTGAGTAGTCAGGAAGATGAGGTACCGCAGCATCAATATTGGCAAAGTCACTGGGTCCAGCTGGTGCAGCAACTGTAATCAGAAGCGGAGGTTTTCCTGATGACGCCGCCTCCGAATTGAATGCTGCTCGCATCTCAGAAACTCTGCGACGTTATCCCATGAGCCCGAGTTATGAATAATTGATCAATAAGCGACCCACAGAGCATTAAAATTGGCTCTGTCCTCCGGGTGGCCACCGCGTAGCGGATCACCGATGAACTCCCAATCGATGTCCACACCGTCAAACCCTAGTCGGCGAGCCCAATCAATACAAGACTGGATGAATGTAGCTCGACTAGAGGCGCTAGATGCCATGCTGGAAAAGAAAGGCGTATAGTTTATACCTAAAAAGTGTGGTTGATGAGTATGTAGAAGGAGAGTACAGCAGTACAAGCCGACCTCCAGTGTATCGCGTGGCTAGAGAGACACATGGATGCCGAGTTAGCATTATCAGAATCCATGAATCAGGACACAGACTGACGGCCATCGTTCATGCTCCACCCTCCAACGGAAAACGATGTTGTGCAGGATGGGTTTATGCTTTTGACCCATTTATTCATCCTCATAGATAGGTCCTCATCGTCAAATCTGAATGGTTGGAGTCAGCTACATAAGAAAAAAAAGGTCCGAAGCATACTCATGAGCGATGACAGAATTGTCTATTTAAATATATTTTTCAATCCTCAAAGTAGTGGACAGCTGAACGACGCACTCGCGGCCATGAAAACAAAGGCTGAACCAGTAAATAAGTAAGGAAACCATGAAAAAAATGACATGACAGACCATAGTTGATATGTGTGTATAGATGGGGGTTGATATTCTCAGGAAGCTGATAAAACGAAAGTCAGACCTTGCGTGTGGAAACCATTGGCTGAATTTGTACAAAAACTTGGCTCTTGTCACAGCCGGGGGTAGATGGATCAAGGCCACGGCTGAAATAACCAACTATCAGGGAAATTAATTCTTGACGTAAAAGAGTGATATGTACTATTGAGCCCAATTCGAGAAATATCCTACAAGCTGCCTGCATAAAATTAAGCTTGAAAATCCTGCTCTGAGCAGGCCAAGATACTAACTTATCTTTGAATGTATTAGCAGGAGGGACGAATAGCGATGCGGGATCTATATTCGGGGCTGGGGCGCCTGCAGGCGGAGGTGCTGTAAGACGACTGTGAGGAACCTGATAATTGAAACGTCAAGAAAGAACCATACGAGGTCCATCGTTAATCTGAGGCACTCTTCGTTATTCTCTGATACTTATCATGACTTAAACAGCTTACGCATCTACTTTGGCATCGTTTAGATGTTAAGCAAAAGTCGGACGTCGACCCACAAAATCCGAATTGCGAGCAGCACTGCCAAAGAAAAGTTCCGAAACCGAGTTCACTTGAACAAGTGGTAGCATACGAACGTCGGTACCTGGGCAAAGTGCTCCCTTTGCTTGTGAGCCACAAGCGAGTCCTTGCGAAATTGTGAATCGAACTCCAAATGAGAGGCAAAAAAACACTATCGGAAGAAACGTGAACCACGGTCTGATCATGATTGGTGAGTCAGAAAGGGAGATGAGTAAGTGGGAGATCCAGTCAAGCACTTACTGAAATGCGTTCGAGTTTGAAGCTTGCGACTGGGAAATACAAATTCTCAATTGCACAGTAGAAGGATAGCAGTGTCCGGGGTCACTGAGGCGAGTACATGTGACTAGCAACCCCACATTTCTACAAACGCGTCAAAGGTATCCGTACTAACCTGGTACTAACTTCGGAAACTCAGTGGGATGTGGGAATCACCAGCACTGCGCCGTAACGGCGACGTGTGCATGCGATTTCATCGCAGCTCCTTTCGAAAAATTAGGTTTGGCACATCTTTCATTTTCGAGTTGCGGCGTCTCTTCGTGTCTCTGGCATTTCAAGAGGCACAGTCGATTCATTCTTTCACTATCCCAAGACCAAGATGCACTACACTTCGTGGATCACAACCTTCAGTGTAACAGCTGTAGCCTTTGGTGAGCTTGACGTATATGCATGGAAGTGCCACAAATTATCTCGGAATTACAGTGCCGCTTGTTCAGGCAGCATGTACCAGCACGTACACAGTACGACGCGTTATCATCTTATGTTTCTGTCAACCATCATCTTGGTATTAGGTCGTCTCAGGAGACTCATGCACAACAATTCCTCAACAGAATTCTATTTCCTCCTACCAATTAACGAAACTTAACCCGTCTTTAAACTGTGCTGCCCTGTCGGTCGGACAACAGCTTTGCGTAGTGGACTCAACTTATAATTGCCAGGTAAGTAGATTCAACACTTTTCGAAGATCGCTTCTAAACTTTCATTCTCTTCGTAGCCAGTCTACACAGTTGTAGTAAGTTTTTCTCACTTCGATCTCCTTCGGTAATTCTGAGAACCTTCACAGAGCGGAGACAGGTCTGTTTTTTTTCTCAACGCCCCCAACTCGGTCTTTTTTCTCAGTCCGAAATTCCAGTTGCTCAGCAATCGCCTCGTCAACAGGCACCACTCTCGATGTACTTCGTAAGTTTGCATCTTCTTTCATCTTACGGGCAAAGTTCGCGCTCACAATTAACAGTTGCCAACAATCCGGAGGTCGGACCGAGTTGCGATATTCAAGTAGGGCAAGTACTCTGTGTAGCGACATCTGTTGTTGGTTCCACGACAAGTGCATACAAGTCAATGTCAACTATTCATGTTACCTACTTATTGCTGTTTCAGCTACCACCACTACCACGTCAGCTACCACCACCACCACTACGAGTAAGTTACCCGTGTGATTAGCGGCACTCCCTAATCATTTATTCGGACAGGCTCATCTACACCTACACCTACAGGCTGCACTCGTTTTACAACTGTTCAAAGCGGCGATACCTGCAACAGCATTGGTGCAAGAATGGGCACATCTCTCTATTGGTTTCTGCAACTGAACCCAACAATCAACCCTACGTGTTCAAATATTGTTTCTGGCTCCGCCGTGTGTGTCGATTCTCCTTTTGTCAATTGCAGCAGCGTATATCAAGTGAAAGGCACAGAAGGAGGGTGCTATGGAATTGCCTCGAGCTTAAATATAACCGTCCAGAGCATCCTGGATTTGAATCCCAATGTGTTTTCTAACTGTACTAACTTACAAGCCAATGTGAGCGGAACTGTCATTATGGCCTGTTTGTTCATAACATGTAACAGGAAGTATTATGCACAGCACCCAGAACATCGGCACCACCCAGTACAGCTTGCACCCGGAATTACACGGTCAATGATTAATGTATCGATGATCATGCATTTGCTTACGATGTCTCATCAGGTTGTCGCTGGCGATACATGTCCGAGTACGTTGCTTTATTGCACTGATACTAAAATGGAACGTAACTGAGGTGTCCCAAGTAATCGCTTCTCGAAATTCTCTTACGACAGCTCAACTCTCTGCCCTGAATTCCAACATGACGTGCGATGGTTTGGTACCTGGAAATACTTTGTGTTCGTTTAGTCCATCTCTTCAAATCTGTCCCAGTCTTGTTGTCGTGGCTGGTGGTGATACATGCTGTGAGCTTTCGATAACTCATTGAATCTTTCCGGAGTAGTCTGAAAACCTTTGCTATAGTTTCGCTTGCCCAGAACGTCAGCATGGCTCTGCAAGAATGGCAAACTTTAAACAGCGGACTACAATGCAATCCTCTCCAATTTGGCTCTATTGTATGCTCAGCGGAGGGAAATGCAACGTTACCCCAGACTCCGAGCGGCACCAATCCTACTACTCGTGAGTGCACATTCGACCGTCTGTTCGTCGATTTTCATCTTATGCCATTAACCTAGTCCCTCTTTGTGGGATCTATGATAAAACAACGTATTGCTGCACCAAGTACTCGGTCTCAGCAGATTTGCTCGATCCACTTTGTAGCCGCACCAATGTCAGTCATGCCTTGTGCTAAGTTGCAGCAATGCTTTAACTCATGCTTATCAGGGTTGTCAGGTAGATGTATACGGTCGTACTTTCCAATCGCGTGATAGTTGAATTCCATATTGCAGGACAACTGTGTTGGCGATCCGGGTGTTCCGACATTGACGAATAAGCCGACGCCTACCTTTACCTTAACGCCAACGCTATATCCTACTCCACCACCACCGGTTTCGAACTGCGGTAGTTGTACAAGCACCCAATGCTGTGACCTTACAGTGGCTATTTCCCTCGTTTCCCCATTCTACACCTGTTTACACGCCTTTCTAGGGTCAGTGCGTGGAGGGCCTTTCATCGTGGTATTGTAGTACGTCCAGTGAGCTCCCTCTGCTCTTCGCAATAACAAGTTCGCAGAATCGGCGAATGGATGCACAAATAATTGCGACCTGGGCGTTCCGGCTGGCCACTGGGACTTGCCCTCTCAGCAGATGTTCGACTCCCCCAACTACACGTTCCCTTCTGGCAACTATTCGGCTTCTGGTGGCAATCCATGCGGGCAATGTAACGCTATCACCGCTGGAATTGCCTCTTCGTCGGGTCAGTACTGCTGCAGTAACAGCATCCGATGCCTGCCACAGGTGTGTGCCCTGTGAGAGCTGATCTGGTCTTGCATCCGACACTGATCCCAACAAAGGATTTCGCTGATTGCACTGTGTTTGCCGGATGCTTGTTCAATTGCATCGATTTCATCTTGACAAATCAAACCACTTGCGATATGTTGGGTGTGTGTGATGCTACTACCACCACTGTCATGCAGCCGTTCGCAAGCCCGACTTAGTTGTGTTGACTAAAGATGTATTTATTCCTCCCGTATCAAATGCCGGTCATTACTCTGAGCATCCCAGACTTGTGACACTGTTTCCCTCCAATCCCTAGGTAAATAACGTATCATCTCTAGCAAGTCCTCTTTCGGATAAGTTGTTAGCTTTACACCTCTTTCTGTTGCCCACTCGAGCACCTCCTTGTCTTCATACTCGCAAACAGCGAGTACGAGGTCAGAAGGGTCAAGACCGTAGTGCAAAGCACGAGCTAAAATCGCTATTGTGGCCGATGTAGGGCGCCTGTGTAATTTAGAGGATGGTAAAGCCGCATGAGCGATCTGCTTCGTGCGATCCGCCGCTCGAAGCCACTCGCTCGGCGAGGGATACATGACCGGAGGTTGAGCATTAATGACTGCATCCAATGCAGGCAGTCCCCCGATTTCAACGCAATTAATAATGTCGCGTTCTTGAAGGGACAAACAACCATGCTGTAAAAAAAGATCTAAAGCACCCCTTTGATCACGAAAGCGAAATGCGTCTAACGCGGCCAGAAGGAAGGGGTTGATGTTCCCACTAGCTCTTGATGAGATATTGGTAAGGGATATGAGCCTTTCCGCGAGGGGAATAAGAGGTCTTCTCAGGGCATAGTACAACGGTGTGCATTCTCCTACAGCTGTCCTCGGATCTGCACCGTGAGCAAGAAGGATGTTCGCTACGAGGAGAGCCGCATCAGGCGAACCGCAAAAGCGTGCGCAATGGAGTAAAGGAGTTGAATAATCTTCTGTGAGAGCCGAAACGTTTGCTTGATGTTCACACAATAGGCGAACAAGGTCGACGTTCCCAAGCGCTGCAGCCATGTGAAGTGCGGTTTCCCCTTCGCGCCCAGTGGAGTTGATTTCGGTACGTAACTCTAGCAACTGGCGAACACGTTCATTGTTGCCAAGCTGAACAGAAATGATGAGCGGAACATCATCATTCCTGCTCTCAAGGTATTGATCGATGGTTCCTTTGAAGTTCCTCTCCTCTGCGAGTGATGACTCGCCAAAAATCCCCCATTCACGGTTTCGGCCCTGAATAATGGGAATTCAATAATAGCAATAACAATAATAGCAATAACCTTTTTGGCAAACATACCGAGAACCATGGGCAGAATGCGTGAGGAGGGTCAACTGGCAAGATCTCTAAAGCAGGTCCGCTGAGTGGCATCATGATGAGGGGGATTGAAGAAGTATGTGGGCGCTCTTCTAGTTCTACTATTAGTAGACGTTTTGTTGCCGGTAGTTACATGCAGTTAAGATGATCAGACGGATACGAATCACCTGAGGTTACTAGGACAGTTGTCCTCTCCTTATGGTGCTTCAAGAATCAGGATGGTCGAATCGAAACTCACCGCGACGTCGCTTACCGATGTTTGCGTTTGTTTGACAATCCCCGCAGGGTGCAACTTTGCTTGGCAAGTCTCCGGTGCACACGCTGCGTATGTACTACTAACGCCCCTTATCATCCGACACCATGCGCGCAATCGTCTTGGTGAAATATAGCATTCAAAATGACCGAAGACCCCAGAAACTCTCGAAGCTCACTTGTCAATTCAAAATTTGGTCTGCCATAATTTAAATGATTGGTACTTCAGCTTGGATGGGTGTCCTAACTTGAAAACACGGCGTCAGTCAACTCCTCCACTCGCTTTTACTATGAGGTTTTTGGCCCCCTTTGCATGGCTTTCACTTATGCACATTGCGCGAGGCGGGGAGCTCGACGAATTTTCGACCGACCGTGCGCGAAGAGCGCGAGACCTTCCCACCTTCAATGGAATCGGAACTCACAATAATATATTCGACTCTAAGCTTTCTTTTGATTCCGGCTTGTCTGAATCTTCGACCGGAGATACAGTGTTGCTTCAGGCCTTCAGAGTTGCTGATACGAACAACGACGGTCGTATCTCCTACGACGAACTGGTGTCTGGAATGCTATTTACCTGGGGGAATCAGGAGAGACTGGAGAATGCATTACAATCATTCGGACTGCCCACGATGCGCGAATTTATGGCTGAATTTGATTTGGACCGTTAGTCATATCATTTATCTCACTTTTTGCCAGTCGACTCACTGTGCCTTCACCAGAGGACGGTTATCTAGACACGGCTGAACTACGGAACATACTAAGACCTTCTGTTGTGCTTGATAAGTATACAGGACACTGTCCTTCATTACGTTCAAAGCTCGAAAGTTGTCCTACGCATCTGGTCCTCCGCTGTGCAGGTCCGTACCCTGTGCTCTACCAATCCGTTATCTGAAGTGTTTCAAGATTACTTCAGAGCTGCCGAGGGTCTCTGCTACAGTGGTCATTCTAATCACATCGAGACCTGCATCATGACAGAGTCATGCGAGAATATGTGTCAATGCATCAGCAATGTTGAAGCTGCTGTGGCAGGTAACGCAATTATGGTTCTCCAAGGTCCTGATGGTATATCTGTGACATACAATCCCAACCAACCGGAGAAGAGATTTCTCGCTTTGTTGTTCTTCCTTTTAGGTGGGCTGACAGCGTTAGAGTGGGGTGCTCTGGCTTTGGGTGAGTATCATCTTCGTATTGATCGCCCTGCTCTTCTAGCTGACATCATTTCTCAGCTGCTGTAAGCTAGTTAACTCCTTCGCAAACACCAATGCTGACTTGGGTGGCTTTGCAGGTAGCTGTCGCAATTGGAAGCTTCAATGTACCTCAATCACGCTGGTAATTAAGTATAAATTTGAAATGCAGATGTTTTAGTATTGATTCCGAACAGGATGGATTTCAAGTTCTGGGACGGGAGCGGAAACCCACCACCTTGTACCATATACGTCTCCTATGGCCATTGTGGTGCTATTCTCAGCTCAACTGCAAGAAACTGTCCGAACGGCGGGACACGTGTATATGGCAACTCTTGCAAAGTATATCATCTATTTTTCCCCTCGAATGATGTTGTAACCCGGTCCGCAGGATCATTTTAGATATGGAAGTCGAGGTGACGAACCATTTTTATTAGCTTCTCTCGCTGCCGCCAAATTGTGTCCTTTCCAGGCTGTGGTTTCTTAGGCTTAGGCTGCCAGAGTCTTTGCTATAATGTGGGTAATCTTGAACTAAAGCCCAGATGCTGTCACCGAACACGTCTCTGCAGATAAACGAAAGTGGATGTCCATGCAGCATGTTCACGTATGTTCTTCAGAGGCTATATTTGGATGTTTTATCTGATGTACGGAAATTTCTCCTAGCTGGAAAGAACTTGACGACGTCAATTTACCTGGCAATGACATTCGTTCAATGCATGTGGATTTGACCAGTGACTGTCGCAATGCATGTGCTGCGGATACCACTTGTATCGCCTTCACTATTCTCCCGCCGACAGGTCAACAGACCCAGATCAACTGTTTCCTTAAAAAGGCACCAATGCCCAGCTTCAGCATGGAAACAGGTTTACTCTTTCTTTCACACAAACAGTGTTATAACTTACAACTGTTCTATAAGATGTGACAAGTTTCATAAAACTAGGCAGTGATCCTAGTTCTGTTTGCTCGCAAACGCTCACAACAGCAGGACCCTTTGACTTCGACTTCAATCCAACCACCACTTCGCGGCGAAGTTTATTGGATGACGTCGAAGGATTGATCACAACACAACCTATAGATTTATTGAGCAAGAGAGGACTACAGTTGGTTCTTCTCGCAATTCGGATTCAGCTCATTCACATTATTTATTTAGCCAGGATCGTGCTTTCCCGTTCAATGATAATGTCGGTCTTACTCTAGGCACCACTGTTTGGGTCTTGTCTGATTCATCCATATAGGCCATTCTGGTTGCAGCTTTTCTTCGCTTTATGTATGTAGGTGTACAAAGATTCATTACACAGGAGCGAACGACAATAACCTATCAACGTATGTCTTCCTCATTCACTGTCCAACCCCATCATGTCATAGATGCCAGGTCTGGGAAATGAGATTGGAGCTCGCACAATGCAAAGCACTGTGGCTGGTCAGATTCCCTTGACCCTTAATGCCGCACCCCGCTGGACAGGTATGTGCACGTTTCAAGTTATATCCTCGTTATCCTTTTTTGAGGGCTAAACAAACTTAGGGAGTGAAATCACCTATCGTCTCATAGAGCTTGTCCGGACTATGATGCAGGTGACGACAGTCCCGCCTGCAAACCCAATTACTGCATATCAGAGTAACTATGAGTTTCTCACAGCTTAGTATGATGTACTAACAAGCATTTTATTAGCTGCAGCTGTCGATAATAGTCCGCTTGGACAGGCGCTGTTCCCGCCAGCAGTTATATCATTGCTCACGGCTAACGAGAACCTCATTCAGACCGGACAATCATCGACATGGCTTGGGCGTAATACACCTGCGAGAGCATCAACCTTCGCCTCGACCTTCCCTGGTGTCCAGGTGGGTTCTTTCTGTCGTAAGAACTATATTCTTTTGACTAGACAAGACTTGATACAATGTAGGTTGGATTTGACAGCCGGCTCGCGTATTTCCAACGCGGAAATGCAGGCCCATTTAGTCTCGAAGCAGCCTTCCTTCTGGCAGCCCAGGCGGCAGGAGTGAATTGGAATGTTGTTCGTCGGACTGGCGCAAACCGGAATCCACAAATCAGACAAGTATGGTTTACTGGCGTTATACAGCCAACACTCGGAGTAGGGGATGGGGAGTGTCTGACAGACGAAAATGTGCGTGGGATTGGGTATACTCAGCGTGTCCCTGGGAGGACAGATAATGCTCCGAGAGCTGGTGTTTATTTTGCTATTGTACGTCAAAAAGTCTAGCTCCCTCGTTCTTGCTGATCATTCGTGTCAGGATCTTGATCCCGACCTTGCACCGGATGATCCGAATCACAATGTGTTTCTTTTTGTAAGTGCTGTGTTTTGCTCGCTATTGCAGCCAATTGACATTTCATGCAGGTCGTACATACCTCAGACCGTCAGTCATGTTTCCATTCTCCACGACATCTGAAACTTACTCCTATTATCAGGGGCTTCTGTAGTCCATGTACCCAATGCCGGCAATCTTTTAAATGTTGGAATGACACGGTATACTCCCGAACAAGTACTAACTCTCATTCTTCTTGACCCAACTTGCTCATAACCTACATAACATAGAATGACCAGACGGCTCTGTTCCACCTCCCATCCGGAGCTACTACAAATATTGAGCCTGGGCAACCTGGAAATCCGTTACCAACAACTCTTGCTACGCGTGCTTTTGCTCATGGGGTCAGTTCTATTTTCCTGTGTTTAACTTCTAATTTGACATGTCCAGCATGCAACCATGATGAACTATCAGGAGTTTACCAGCTGGGTCCAACAAGGTATGCAGCATCGTCTTCTTTTCACCTGTGCTCTGCTGAGCAAACTTTGGCATCTACAGGGCGAACACAGACTCCCAGGTATGTCAACCTAATTACTTGTGCTCACTCTGACATCATTTTACCGTAGCACATTCCCGGGCTATACGCCTTTCGGCTTTCTCCACCTTTACATACTTGGAGAGGACTCTGATCCTTTATTCCCAAGGTTAGATTTTTTGAATCGTTAAACGAGAGAACTAGATTCAATCCTTTGCAATATACCCTATCTTGTGCTGTAGCACCAAAGTTTGAGGGGCTGGTCTGACTTTAGTTGATTCACGGGAAATAAGTAATAGAGATCGTGTACTCCGCACACGTGTTTGTGATAACGCGGTCGGCTCTACTGGCAATTGCACGTCAGTACGGTACAGCGTTATCCCCTTGAAAACTCGGCTATACATTGACATAAAATGCTAGTGCTTACTGAAACCGTCACACCTGGGGGAATTATGGATCTTGTGCTGCTTGCAAAGATGTAGGAAAATTGCACACATCCCAAGGCTTGCGGATGTTAAACTGTAAGGATGCTGCCAAATCTTCCTCGCTACACTTGTTTTCACGTTCGTTAAGTTGAAATTTCGTACAGCACCATGAATAAAAGGTATACCACGTCTACACCGGGCCCGCCAAGTTAAGTTACCAATACATATCAGTAATCTATTCCGTGCTATTGTTAGCAATATGCATCCAGAATGCAGGCATAAAGATGTTCACTATAATTTAGAAGACTCCTTTGCGGATCGTCCAAGATTAACCTCCATCGGAACCATCAACGCCATCTGTGTAGCCATTGCCAGACAAACCTGGTGTTCTCTCCACCCCTCGATCTCTGCACCTTCTCCAAGGTTACAAGGCGCTGTCCAAATCTCCACATACCCTTCATGCCGACCCTGGGGTTCGCTGATAAACTTTCCAGATGAATAAACTCCTACCGTCCGGCTAGCGTGGTATTTGGAAGGCTCGGGTATAGGAGATTTAAATTCCATTGAAAGTGTCATGGTCGGACACCAGCTATAAGCCAAAAATCATTCAATTGGCATACGAAGGAATGAGACACCTGCTGACCTGTTATCAACATCACCACGCTGGCTGCGTGGTAATAACATTGGCATGTTCACGAAGATATCCACCAAGAAAGCCAACGACGGGCTTGTTATTCTCGCAGAGTCATCACCGAGTATTTCGAACCAAGCACCCCATTCCAGTCCATCTCCGCCGATTGTGTTGCTATGAGAGCGAGTGGGACTGTTCAGCTGATTCCTAGCATGGATCTCGGGCTCCCGTGTCCATTTGACTTTTGAATGGAAGTTCCACACTTTTTGTGACGACAAGATGACTGCATTGGAAGGGTGCGTGTACAGAGGTATGCGGCGTGTATAGGACAAAGGCAGAATAAAGGGTGAGTCAGACGAAGGTGCATTGATGCCAAATATGAGATGGGCAGTGATTTTAGTTTGCCCCTATGGACTGCTGTTATGTAGAGTTCGGAGTATGACAAGGAAGAGGCACGCACTCGCTGAACAAGCTCGGCTGTAATGTTCGTAAACCCTCGACCAGTCTTAAGAGTCTGTACCTGAATCTCGAAAGGAGATACAGCAGTTGACCTTAAGAAATGGGCTGTGACATGCAGAGGATCGCGATGACCAGTGATCGATTGGGATTGGTACTGCATGCAAGCATCTACTAGTAGAGCGAGAACATACCCTATTCTACGTGAATTTCTGCAGCAGAAGGGACATCTGAAGACCGACCTCCATGTGGGACCCTGTTGATGTTCGAGTCCAATAGATAAAATCAAGGCTCGAACATAAGAAAACTGAGAACGCACGCGCCGACTGTCCACTCAGGATCTACGACTCCGGCATATACTCCTGTCGAGCTCCTGCGAACCAGGATAGCTTCATGAAATGGTGCCATGGGAGGATATATCAAATTACTATGGCCGTGCGCGTGTTGGTGCGGAAATTTTGTTTATATATACGCATTCCA
>QOVE01001076.1:0-10577 GCA_003521275.1 Tricholoma sp. MG99
AGGGAGGGGCATTGGATTGGTATTGATGAGAAAAGCAAAGGTTGTCGGGTGTATTGGCCTGATAGAGGGAGTGTGACAGTTGAGCGAAATGTGCACTTTGATAAAACTCGCGCATCAGCAGAACGGCTCGAGGGGGAGGATTGGGACTTTGTCAACCCGTCCTCTGACTTACCCACTTCGAATCCCACACCAGCTCCCATCCCAGCACCTGCTTCAACATCAACTACACCACCTCCTGCTCCTGTCCAGCCAGAACAAGCTCTCGATGATGAACCGATGCCCAAACGTGTTTGCAAGCCAAGCCAGCGCGTCCAAGATATCCTTGCCGGTCGCGCAGTCACCTCTACACGTCCTTCTGACCCACAAGTTGCCCCAGGCATTCAGTTGCCAACCGTCAATGAGACTGTTGAGTTTGAGGGGGAGGGAACAGCTGATTGGATAATGTCGTCAGATTTTGTGGAGGAATATGCGATGGCAGCTGAGATAAGTGATGCGGAAGCACTCGAGCCAAGAACTTTAGCAGAAGCAAAGCGTCGCCCTGACTGGCCACTGTGGGAGAATGCAATTCAGGAAGAGCTAACCATGCTGAAGGAGACAGGGACTTACAAGCTAGTTGATCCACCTGCAGACACAAATATTGTTGGTTCAAAGTGGGTCTTCCGTGCGAAGAAAGATGCTGCTGGCAATGTTGTACGATACAAGGCACGTCTTGTCACCCAAGGTTTCTCTCAGGTCCCCGGAGTTGACTACTTTGACACCTTTGCTCCCGTTGCCAAGCTCCCTTCTATCCGCACTGTTCTTGCTATGGCCGCACACTTGGATTTTGAGCTTCATCAAATCGATATCAAGGGTGCGTACTTGAATGGTGAACTTACCTCTCGCAAAGTTATCTATATGAAACAACCTCCTGGTTTTGCTGCTCCCAACTCCACCAGCAAAGTGTGGCATCTTCTGAAGACCCTCTATGGTCTGAAGCAGTCGGCACGTCGTTGGTATTTCAAGCTCGTCGAGATAATGGTTGATGGTCTAGGATTCATGAGGTGTGACGTGGATCAAGCTGTATTCCTGCGTCGAGATGGCACTGAGCTCATCATTGTGCTTGTGCATGTCGATGATTGCACAATTGCATCAAGCTCTATGACAATAAATTCAGACTTCAAACGAAGAATCTCGGAGCATGTGGAGATCACTGACCTTGGTGAGCTTCACTGGCTTCTGGGAATCGAAATTCGCCGTGATCGTGACCGTCGCTCCATCCACCTCTCACAACGCTCGTATATTGACTCAATCATCCGCCGTTACAACCTGCAGGACCTCAAGCCTGCATCCACACCCATGGAGACAAACCTCCGTCTCTCCTCGTCTCAATCACCTTCCACCACTGCTGAATTCGCCCAAATGCGCGACACACCATACCACGAAGCCGTTGGTTCACTAATGTATGCATCACTCGGCACCCATCCCAACATCTCATTTGCAGTGCAAACTGTCTCGCGTTTCTCGACAAAAGCTGGACCAGCACACTGGGATGCTGTCAAACACATCTTCTGTTACTTGAAAGGTACAAACCACCTCTGGTTATCGTATGGTATGTCGCGGGAAGATTTAACTGGCTTTGCGGACGCTGATGGAAACATGGCCGAGGATCGTCACACCATTTCCGGATACGTGTTTCTTCATGGCGGCGCCGTTTCGTGGAGTGCAAAAAGACAAGAAATTATATCCCTCTCTACCACCGAGAGCGAGTATGTCGCCGCTACCCACACTGCCAAGGAGGTGTTATGGTTACGATCTCTCATCACACAATTGTTCTCATTGGAGCTTAACCCCACGACACTCTTCTCAGATAATCAGTCAGCAATAGCGCTCTCACAGGATCATCAGTATCATGCTCGGACGAAACACATTGATATTTGCTTCCACTTTATCCATTGGATTATCAAGCAAGGATCCCTCCGTCTTGTCTACTGCCCCACCGAAGACATGGTTGCCGACACTCTTACAAAAGCTCTACCATCTGCAAAAGTCAAGCACTTTGGAGCACAGCTCGGACTCTTGCCAGCTTGAGGGGGAGTGTTGGATTTGCAAGCTGACGTCGTCCCAAGCACGGACTTCCGTTATTCCCTAGTATCAGTAAGCAGCTGTAGTTTATTTCCAATTCTACTTTTTCCTCGGGTGCTTGACCTTTTAGCCTACCTTTTCTATTGTACCCAAGACATGGACTTCTAGTATATAGAGTATGTTCTATGGACGAACACCTCAGCAGTTTGGCTCTCGCGCACAAACTCTGAGGTGAATATCTTTACTTATTCTATTCGCGTTATCATTACTTACAACATATTCACCTAGTTTAACTTACACATCGTTTAGGTGAATATATTAGCAGTTTGGCTCTCATGCGCAAACTCTGAGTTTAACTTACGCATCGTTTAGCTTCGTTTAGCTATTCTTACATTTATTGGTGTAGCAGCGTCAGAAGTGACATAAGATATTTCTAGCAGAAGTCATAGTAGGTGCAGGCGATTGGTGGCAGGTGCATTGTAGCAGCAGTGACAAATGCCACCAACAATAGCCATGTTCAAAGTTGAGCCGCGACTTTTGTGGTCGCGGTTGGGGTTCATCACATAAGCATAATTTTGAGAGTCTGCATGTCACAATAGATAATCGTAGTCACGGCTTTTGATAATCTCCTACCACTTGTACTTGGAGCAATGGCAACACCAGAGACTTGAGGACAGGTCATCCATGCCTATCTTCTCCTAATGCTGTCACAGAATATCTTTACACCCTATGAAAACATTGAGGAGCCATGTCAACAATTCAATGTGGACTTAAACACTCTTCTTGCTCTACACACTACTTGCTATCTAAATGGCTGAGATCATCGAGTTCCCAAGTCAAGACAGATGCATCTAGCATGGGAATATGCTTCTAATCCTGCTGATCATGGTCGCTTTTCTCACATGCTTCGTGTCTCTCCACATGTCTTCCAAACCATTCTTTCCCTCATCCAACATCATCCAGTCTTTACCAGCCATTCAAATGTTCCTCAGGCACCTGTGGAAGTGCAGCTTGCAGTTACACTATATCACATGGGACAGTATGGTAATTCTGCATCCATTCAAGATATTGCACGGACAGCAGGGTGCTCAGAAGGCTCTGTTGAAAACTATACAGATCGTTGCTTTGATGCTATTGAGTCACTGCAGGAGATCTTCATTCGCAGGTTGACACCAGAGGAGAAAGAGCGGGAGAAGCAGTGGATTGATCAGAAGCTAGGGTTTAAAGGTGCATGGAGAGATGGCTGGTTGATGTATGATGGCACAATTGTTGTGCTATACCGTCGTCCGGGATTAAATGGTGATGCATATTACACTCATAAGGCAAATTATGGCCTCAATGTTCAGGTATGTTCCACCACATGGTTTTCCAACTTCACATTCATGTTCTGCTTACCAGATTGGAAATGCTCCCTCAACTCTTTGTGTAGTTGATTTTTCACATGGTCACACAGGGTCATGTCATGATGCACATGCATTCGAGGGTACAGCTGCCCACAGATATCCTGACTGGTTATTTGAGGGGAATGAATTCTTGACTCAGATGACTTAATAATAAACAACAAAAGACCACTTGTATTATAGCAAATAAATCCAATAGCAGTAATAGAGAAGATAATGGTATATTACTCTGTGTTTGATGCAAGTTCAAACACTGAGAAGAGGTGAAAAGTATGGTGAAGAACAAGTGAGTGACAATATCAATTATACCAAATTAAATCTCCGGAGATGTCTCTGGTAACTCTTCATCCCAATCAGGAGAATATTCACGATGAACATGCTTAGCAGGAGGGGACTTTGCTAAATTACAAACCATTTCTTGATATTCTTTGGGGGTCCATATTCCAGCCTGAAGTTCTGCAAACAACTGAGTTCGTTCACCATTGACTCGTTTTTGACAAGCTTCAGAATGTAAAAATTCCATGTTTTCTCTAAAAAAATTGTTTAAACAAAGAAAAAACAATAGAAAACATGAGAGCATATCTGGAAGCATCCATTAAAACATCAATAACTGTGTGCTTCTTCGGAACAACTTGGACTGTAGCCTTCATCTGGTCAATAGCATGGCGGTAGGCAGTAGAAGGTTTAGGGAGACATGTTGCAGAGCTTGCTGGTGGCTGCGATGCTGGAGGTGGATGTGGAGAAGGTGTCACCGGTTCGTAAATATTGGTCTGGTCAGACCCAAAAGAGCAGCTGGCTGTCAAGGGCACAGGCATGGAAGGTGGTTCAGCTTCACGAAGTGCAGGATCGATAAAATCATCGGGGCGTTGAAGCTACTGGGTTTGTGGGCCAGTAGGACCAATCCCAGTCATAATTGTGATAGGGTTGACATTGGGGTGGCTAGCATACAGCACATGGAATCGGGGAAAGTATGGCCATGCTGCAATGATCTCCTCTGTAGAAATGACAAGCATATAGGGCTGGAGTATTTGATATAAAAATAAAAACATGTACGCCAGATGTTCACTGCATGTAGGGGAGTCGAAGGATCTGGCCCTCCACCTTCAATGTAGAATGTAGGTCCTGAATCATTGTTAGGATCATCTACACCAACACCTGTCTTTTTGAGGCGCTTGGCATGTTTTTGATACTTGCTAACGAGTCTGTGAAAAATTCAATCAATAAACTTGAAATGGATGGGACAAAAGCAAAATGGACGCATCAATTTTGCCCTTTACACGATCTCCAACCACTTTTGCATCAATCTGGAACAGATCAGGGAGAATAGCTTCACCCATCCGCTTTGCAACCTTAGCTTTGGAATCCCCACTTGTATTCTATGAAAATAGACAAATCAGAGACTACTGCACAGAAAGTGACTTGAGAATGTTGTGCACCTCATTCTTGTCCTTCTTGCCAGAGAAAACTTTGAAGTTTTCAGGCTTCTCAAGCTCCATGATAAGCTTCCAGATGAGCTCACCATCATTGCCACTCCAGTTGATTGCAGGGACATTTTCCTTAGTTTTAGCCATAGTAAACAACAAGAATAAATAATAAACGAGCAGATGATCGTGACACGAGTGGAATTAGAGTGTAGATTTGGTGTAGATGCTGTAATTACGGAGGAAACTGCAAACACGCTCGCATTTGCAAATAGTGGTCACAGTCTGTCACACTGCGGACTCTCAAAATTATGCTTATGTGATGAACCCTAACCGCGACCGCGAAAGTTGCGGCTCAACTTTGAATGTGGCTAATAGCAGACCCAAGAACTTTAACTCAGACCATAGCAATGGTAGGAGGACCGGCAGCAGCAACACCAGGAGAGTTGTCAGCGACCAACTGCCCGTGAGGTTTGTGATGCGTGGATCTTGATCAGCATGGCTTTACCAAGGCTTTACAGCAGTCAACATTCTGTTTTGACAATGAACTGTTGATGTAACTGTTTATGCAAATGAGTGAATGGATAGCCATATGTCATGGTAGGCCTCACATCCATTGAAATTCAACATCAACTCACTGGCATTGCATCACTGAATCAAGTCATGTAATTAGAGGGATGCAGCCATTTTCGGACACCGTCTTCCTTTTTGGGGGTGTGACATGACCAAAAAGGGTTAACAAATTTTTGAAAACATTGAACCAAAATTTGATGTCGGTTGTGAATATGCTCTATTGGATGACTTTCCATAGCCATAACTTGAATATCTAACTTCAAATCAGTTGCATCCAGGGTTGATGGCTGAGATGCCTGTGAGAAAAACATCTGAAAGTGTCAAGTTGATGTATTTAAGACGATTTCTAAACCTTAAATTTGAAAGGGGGGTCTGGACCCCCCTTTCAAACTCTACATCAACACTTGAATCTGAATAAGGCAATGCTGAGCTGATGGGCACTGCCCCAACTACTAACGACGTGAGCACATTTGGTACAGCTCTTCTGCCAACACTGGTGAAGCCTTGCTGTCTTCTGGACCTTATTCAAACTGTGCAGCTCAGGCTCCCACCAGAAGGGAGTCATCATTTATTTTGAAGAAGGCAAGCTCCTCCAGTGGTTAACACAGCAGTTGTGGCTACCAAATGGTCTTTGCAAGCTACCTTGTCAGCATCATTAATATTTTGAGCACCTTTCAAGAAATGAAGCAGCAACAGAGGATGGCTGGTAATCATGCGATAATCACTGTGGGACATGGTTATACCTAATTAGGTACTGGATTTTGAGCTGCATCTGAAACAACTGAGTCCTTATGGTTTTCTAAATCCAAACTTCAAACTTGTCTTCCCTGATTTTAAAGTCTGCAGAATAATGTTCAGAAATAGAAAATCAAGTTACGGCTATGGAAAGTCATTCATTAACAGATGAATTCAAAATAATAGGCCCCTTCTAAAAAGTTCCACATATAATGGGCCCTGATTTCAAATTTTCAACTTTTGAACAGTACTCAATCGGTTTCACTTCTGCATTTGTTCTGCATACTAACTATATTGGGCAATAACAAGGCAACAATGTCAATTAATCACAACTAATTTCTAAATTGTTATGGTCCCCAATCCCTTCAAGTCTAAGAGCAACACTATGAATGAATCCCAAGCACTAGCAATTTGTTTGAAGTATCAGCTTGAGAGTCAGTGTCACAGACTAAGCAGTAGAATTCTGAACATTGGCTGGACTCCACCAGGACTCTGGGAGGGAACTAGAATACATCATTTGTATGGAAGCAGTTCTGTTATCCACTTCCTACTATTGAGGGTCTTAATGTTGGTCTGTATGGACAGTGTATGGCCTGCTGCTGCAGCAATGTATAATGTATGGCCATTGCCATACTAATTAGTAATGTTTGAGTAATGCAGACAGACTAGTTCAGGCAGGTACCTGACTGATAGTGTCACATGGGTGATCAGAAGATCTCACTAAACAATTATAATGTGTCTATGAGCACTGTGGCAGAATGAGTATGCATGGGTATGTGGCCACTGGCCACTGCTGCTTTGTGTCACAGGTTACCCATTTGAGCCACAGCACTGTGGCAGATGCAAGGCAGATGATTGATCAATGAACTTTGACATGTGACTAACTGATTCGTTGCAGCATTTCTTCACTAGAGCTTACTAGTAACTTTTGGCTTGGATAGTCTCCAGACACTGAGACAGCCTTAACTGATCTCACCAGCTGATGGTCCCATCAACACATGTATTTCATAGGCATCATGTACATTCCTTCTAAAAATATGTCTATGCATGATACATGATCCATGGGAATCATGGTGCACCGGGACAGAGTATGCTCAACATGGTAAGGCAATAAACAAAAAACTCTGTCATGCTTGTGTAAGTATGGTTATTCGAAACATCAAAATATTGGCTAATACTGTCAGCGAGTTTGAAGCGAATACTCTAACTATAGGTGGAGTAGTCCCATGAAAATTGATTAAATTAATCAATTAATTCTAGGGAGAGGAGGGGAAAAACTGAAGGAACAAGAACTATATTGTTCATCATGGGAAATAAGTAGCTGCAAGGTAACAGTAGTATGAGAGATTACAGGGACATTACCAGTAGAGATAATAGAAACAAAGTCTCTGAAAAAAAAAGACCTTTCTATGCAAAGATCCATTTTGACATCTTCAAGAAAGTGATGCAAAATAGGACCTGAATGTATCTGGTGTATGAGACAGAGAACATTTAAGAAAAATTGATGACTCACCTGTATAAGTTTAGGATGGGGGAGCACAAAATTTGCATGGTCTCTTCATAAATGCACCAGGGCAATCCCAATGACACTGGATACATGTCTGTGGTGCACGCTTCTTGGGAGCAGGGTTACTACCCGAGGCCGATGAAGAACCATCTTGTGGGACAGCCTGCTTCTTGCCCTTCTGGCTGGCTATCAATGGTCCTGCATTCTTCAGCACTTCCACATACTTGAAGTGAAGACTGGATTGTCAAAGCACCTGACGACCCAGCAATATACCAACTTCCCACTCATTCACTGGCTCAGTCCATGGGATGTGATTAGTGTTGTTGACCTCAACATTAAGTACTGTAGGTATGGTGGCCTGGATAGGTGGCATCTGAGTTCTGTCAGGAACAAGGTATGCCTGCAGCTGGTCATATGCAGCATGATACATCTTGATTGAGTTTCCTTCATTGCAATTTTCTTTCCAGGTCTTGTAGTAATTTTTCAGATGTTCAGGAAGCTACATATATATCATAAGGATTTTTTGTGAGTTGACCAGTGTCTCAGAAGATATATCTTGTAAAATATTGTATGACCATCACAATACTGTGACCATTTCCAGGAGACAGTCACCCAGTTGGGCTGAGTGTGTCCAGAAAACTGCCCTTGCTGCTCCTTCATAAGAAAAGGCCTGTTCATTTGGAGTATGTATTGGAAGGATTGCAAACTGTGTTTGTTGAAGCACTGCAAGATGAAGGTGTCATGTCTTCTCCTGAACTGCAAAGTCTTGATTGAAGCCATCCATTCTGAGGGTTTGCTTTGTTGAAGGTGCAAGGGGAAGGATTCCAAAGGTCTCAGATGATTGTTCAAAATCATCACTGTTTACCCATCCAATGACCAAAACTTCTTGAAAGTTCAGTAAAAAGAGTTCACTTGTGATGTCAGCCAGCCTCACAATTCGGTTACATGTCCAGATATCAAAGGAACCATTGTAAGATGCTCCTGTTCAGTTGTAGGTTCCCACCTAAGCAGTAGGAGTTTCATGAGTATAAATATACACTATACAAAAACCATCAAATATGTACCCTTAGATTGTGGTGGAGACAATAGTCACACAGCAAATTTATGGCAAAACAGGGTGATGCATTGTAGGAACTGAAACATTTTGCAATGTTCTGATGGATCCCACCTGCCACATTGTTAGTCCCTCGAATACAGTGATAGAGGTTCAGATCGTTCTCATCCTTCCCCTCAATCATGTAAAGATCAATTCCTGGGGGGTCAGTAATAGCCAAGGCAGATATTTTCAAGAATATTCTGTACCTTCTCCCATGATGTGTCATTGAAGAGTGGCTGTCCAGTAGTTGCATCCTTTAGCGGGCCAAATGATTGATATACCTGAGAAACTTGTGCATGAAGGATACCAGGACATGGTGCAAATCATTTTACACATTTCCACACCCATTGCGGCTTCCACTTCACTATGTAGTCCCAAGAGATGTCATGACAAGAGAGGACTGCTTCAACTGCAGCTTTATCATCAACATCAGGGGGGAGAAGTGCATCCTGCAGAGCATGCGAAAATGGTCATCAAAGGCCATGATGAACCAAGATTTTGATCTGATCCATGAGGTGCCAAATATCACCAAGAACACCAGATCATTTATACTCATCACCATAGGTAAGGGTTGTATTGGGAACCAGGTTCTGAGCATGTATAAGTCCTTGCAAGTCTGACATTGATTCAAGAGGAGATTCCTCTTCTTCAGCATCGTACGGAATCTCATCAATCCAAGCTGATGCATCAGAATGACATGGTGGTTCATCTACAAGGGATTGCTGAGGTGCAGTTTCAGAATAGGTTTCCATCCTAGGAATGAATGGATTAGGGGGTAGTGGGGCTGAGTGACAATTATCCTTGGCATATGAAAATTGGTTGTGTGTCAAAACTTCAAGATTCTTGATTGCACAAAGCAGACCGAATGGGACCATTGAGCTGAGGGCATTCAAGGGGGTTTTATGTTGTGATTTGAGCAGATTGCCTTGGATAAGATAAGCTCCTTGAATTACAGATGTGAGGTTGATGAAACTCATGTCTTTGAGACATTGACCCTGTCAAACTGCTTTGGCTGATCAGGAGCAATATATCCAAGTACAACAGTAGAGTTATGGTCACAAGAAATCAGCCATACAGGTGTACCTCCTGCTGTCGAAGGTGTGACAGCATTGCCTGTGGGATTGCTAACAAGGACATTATATATGGACCATGATGCAAAGGCATCTAGAACAGCATACTGGACATGAGCTTCAGAAAGCTCAAGGTCATCCCAACCATGGCTGATCTGAAGTGACTCATCCTTTTCAAGATAACTACACAGAACACAAGCAGTAAGATCAACCAGACTTGTATTAGATTGATTGGTGATGCCATGGTCAAGAGCAAGAGCACCAAGGTCAACAGCACCACAAAAGAGGGGATCATTTTGGCCAAATCCACAGTCGTTGAAAGGCAAGTCAAGTCTCCTTTAATGTGTACTCCTGTCTTTTTAATCTTGGAACTTCAGAGGAATGTGAGAAGCGCATGTGGAAGGTTCAGATAGCCATCATTGCCAATAAACTTGGAAAGCTACACTCCGAGTGAGTTGTCAGAAGAGAAAATGAAGCGACAAAGAAGAAAAAACATACTCGAATGAGATAAATGTATTTCGAGTAAGTTATGGAGACAAGGGAAACTTGACCATCAATGCCATTGGAGTGGTCTACTGAGCATTCCATGTCCACACCAAAATACAAGGAATCTGAAGGAGGAAGCTGCTGAAGCTCCTGCATTAAGATATAAAGACAAGTGTTGATTTTAAATGTCAAATCCAGGGTAGAGTAGTCCCACCCATCTGCTAATGA
>QOVE01001080.1:0-28008 GCA_003521275.1 Tricholoma sp. MG99
ATTCCTTGTTCATTCCCTGGAATCCTGGGGAATCCACAAGGAATTGGTGGGGGAGAGTAAAGACCTCGTGGGGAAGTGGCAATATCAGTGATGCTTAGATGAGCTAGAGGGCCTCATCGTCTTGCGGATGTTTGAGCTCACGAAAATGAATATGTCACAAACAGGTCTGTTGCATTGACTTTCTTTACCTCAATATCTAACAAAGGTATTTTGCAGGCTATAAGCTTCGGAAACATATAGCTACAGCCTTGCAAGCCTGCTCCCAGGCTATACGTGGTGTGCTCGACCGATATAACACTGCTGCTTTGACTCTCGTACCCCCTCGTGCAAATCTGTCATGGAACGACGTTGTTGAGTACGCTTTCCTGGCAGATTTCGACCTTTTGCATGAGTCTCGACAGGATGTTCGTGACCGCCCTTGGTCCAAGCCTGCATGCCTTGTGATGATGGATCAGTATTTCAAGCTGGAACATGCACGGGAGGAGATTCACCGCTTTAACATTGAAATACCCCGTCTTGTCACTTATATACGAGATGAGGAGCTTTTCCTTTGGCAGAAGGAATCAGAAGTGAGAGAGACAAATCCTGGGATGGTATACCAGATCAAAAAGCATCACTTGGAGATGGCGTGCTTCAATGAACAGCATATGCATCGGTTCAGGAAGCTGGCCTCCTTACCAGGATTTAGTGGTAGCATTACACCTGGGGTCAGCATAGATTCACATAGAGAAATAGAGGCTCCAATGGATGTCAACGAGGAACCTATTCACCATGGCCCAGTATATGATGAAGATGACAATGAGGATGAAGATGATGATCAGGAAGATGCAGATATTAGAGATATGGTATCTGCCCTCATGTTACTAACAGTAGACAGCTCCACTGTAGAAACGGCACAGTTGTATACGTAGTACACAGTAGTTTCCTGCATACTGTCAATCATGTAGACAATTCCATCGTATTGGGCTACAGTATGACAGGAATGGATGCACACATAGTGTGGGAAGGGATCTACTCAATATGGTAGACATCGGAGCACAACTGAACAGATGCACTCTCAGACAGTGAGCAGGAGGGCGGGAGGTAGTGGGTGGGAAGATCAGCAGCAACGGGTGATTGATGGGCGCTATGCCTGGAGATGATGCGGCGGTTGATGGCAACGCCAAACAACACTGACATGATGTTTGGCATGTTCCGGTAATGACATTGACTAAGTGTCGGTATTTATCAGAGGTTTATTGGAGGAGGCCTGCAGCTCTCTGAACCTACTCTTGTTAGAGGTGGAGCACATACCTAGCTCCACCTCTAATAAGAGGTGATTGGTGGGAGTATCAGGTGCACGAACAACTTGTTTCAAATTTGTGACTCAATTTAGGGTAGGTCTATTCCACGTGATACACGTGATAGAATTCGCGCACCCCCCCATGAATCCAAACTCAGTTCTGCCAGTCTGTCTACGACAGTTTGGCACCTTACATGTCAGCTGAATTCAAAACAATAGACCACTCCCGAAAAATCACACACATTGCGGGGGTCAAGTTTTTGATCTCCGGAGAACATTTTAACGAAAATCGTACTATATTAGACTATATTATGCTGCCGCTTACCGCCGGACCTCTCACGTAGCTGGAAAAGGTCCGAGATCACCAGAATTCAAAACCCGCAATGTGTGTAATTTTTCATAAACGGCCTATCGTTTTGAATTCAGCTGGTATAGTACGACAGACGGTTACGAGTCTAGTCAAGTTTGGCACGTCGTGCATTCCCACCACCCTGGCTTAACTTCAATTCTATCCGCTCGCCGTGTACAGCAAAGGGTAGCGAGCAGGCTCACCGTCAGCGACTCGGAGATATGGATGCGAGTTGGTTTGGCTTGTGGCAACATCCGAGCAGTCAGAGTCTCTATACATTGCGGACTGCGATACATCGAACTTGAAGTCTCGATGCCAATCTCCACCACCGTATATAACGATCAAATCCGATGAAACTCTTTTGAAACTCCACGCTGTCCACTCTGAGTTTCTGTTGAAATTTTGACGCCGTTTTTTGCTCACTGGTATTTGCGATTCTGGGTGCCATCAGCGCCAATGCTTGACTGAGTCTGGTACTCGACTTCGAGTAAGTGAATCAGTACACTTATGTTTATAATTAATTGATATAGGACAACAGAATCGCCAAGTAAGAAGGACTCAGAAGGACTCATCCGAGTCCTTCAGTCATAATGATATATCTGAGATCTGAACCTTGGCGGTTACATACCGCATTCGAGCACCTCCCCAGTCCCCATATTCGATTCGCATTTATCACCTGTCCCAAGTAGGCTTCTATTTATCCAGTCCTCATCGATCACATGAGGAATTAACCACCGTTCAGCCCGAGGACCGATAAGACTCTTGACGTCGCTCATGATCGATACTCTCGAGTATAGTCCAGGAAACTGTCAACAGAAAGTTGCATAATAATGGAGATATCGGAAACTTCAATGACAGGCTACTTGCAGCACGTAAGTATGGTGCTCAAGCGTGGATGGTCAAGCTTAAGTCAAGCCATCTTTGGTTCGCCAAGACGAATCCTTTCAATCTGGGCAGGGACGCTCCGCAGCCTGAACTGCGCAGCGCAGTCCTTTCCCTGACCTGCTCAATATATAGTTGTATGTTCGACTAGGATAGTGACAAATTCTGGCCTATCTTCCGCATGCCACTGAGTGCTTGTCGCACGTACTACACCTGAGGTGTGTAGTTTCCACATCATGATCGTCATTACCACTGAGGTTGTCATTTGAATATCGTACTATAGGCAGACACAAACCTCTCGACCACGTCCAGGTCTTTCTTTGCTACATTTCAGGTCATCATCACACACTGTGTCCAGTCGACGATACAAATGCTGCTCCCACAGGCCATCGTTAACTGGGGGCTATGTGCTGGAAGCGCCTGGGGGCTATGCTGGAAGCGCCAAGATCTCGGTCCTGCCCCACCATCACCATTCCACCTTTACAGGAACCTGTTACGTTCGTCAGGCCTTGTTTTTTTCATGTTGACGGAAGGAGATGGGGCTTATCTCGGCTCCAACCTTTGCTTGGCATCGGTCACCAGTCACCTTGTTGGTTATCAATGGTATGTCGGAAAGCAGCCTTTATGCTTGGCGTTTGATTTGTGATTCAGATCTTTATGCTTGGCGCTGTAATTTAAATCTTCAGCGCTTGGAGGTGGACGAAAGACCGGTTCGCCTGGCGACTCGCGACTAATCCAGCAGCTTTTCCACCTCGTGCAGAAAAGTTTTCAATTAGATCAAAGGACCATGATATTTCTTCCAGCCTTTGTGGTCCATTGCCCTATTCTCTGCGCTCCTGCATCGTGGCTAACATTCTTCGTCAAATTGTAGGTGTATATTAAATACCTCCATCTTTTCCAGGGTCATTTGCAGGGTCAACTGCCTTCATTCAAGGTTCTTCAGGGTTCTTGGCAACTAACGTGGTAATGTTCGCAAACGAAGATTTATTATGGCATTAGTAACGTGATATTCGGCATAATCCATAATCCCCATCCTGGAGGTTTTGGTTGTGAAGGTATGTAATTAACCTGCAATTGTGGTGCACGTATTGTCGAAGTACCAGAAGGAATGTTGGTATCGTTTAGCCTCAATCCTCTGCGTGTTTTGTTTATCATTTCCTTCGCAGACTCCAAGGCGTCCGGTGGTGCGGCGATAATGATGGTAATTCAGGGGTAAATGAGTGCACTATGCACCTAGGTCAGCGCTCGTTCGATCATAAGGTTATGTTTCCCGTTAACATCTTCTGCGGAAGCGAATGAAAACTACATATCTCCCATGAGGCAGAAGGCTAGGCTTCTAAATTCCAATAATCACATTTATTGCGTATCTGTCGGCTACCATCTCAGGTCGCCTGATACTGGGTTTCGAGCATCATGTCATCATGTCAACGCCGCTCGTTTTATCGTTTCAAAGTTTATTTTTTTACAATTCTCGGTGGCCCTAGGACGTGATGTGTACGTGAGCTCATCTGAAAGCAGGCACGATCTGCTTATATGCTATGTAGTCGGTGTTGATAGTATCTATCATCCTGGTACAAGCATCTCTTGGCTGCCTTCAGCTGTTACATCTCACCTTCGATGACAGTCCCGTTTTCGAAGTTGAAGGATTCCTTGGCTCGAACTCCCAGTCAGTCGCTCGGGGACTCCCTTGCTGCTTTGATAGCAGGGTCCTCCCAGATCAACTCTCTGTTGGACTGTCTTTGCTCAACGTCGGGACCTGCGGTTTATCATCCAGATGGCCGTGAAGCCCCGCTACGCCATGATGAGCTTCGTTCCTATATTGCAGCTTTCTCACTTCCCTGCTCGCGAGGTGAAGGTTTAGGACCGAACGATCGCGTCATGCTTGCTCTTCCAACAGGACCAGAAAATGCGGTGGCCCTTCTGGCGCTGGCAAGTTATCACACATGCGTCCCTGTCAACGCTAGTTGCACGCCGTCCGAGTTAAGGAACGATGCTCGTAGATTGAATGTTAAAGCCGTGTTGACATCGAAGGAAGCCGAGCATCAGCTTGAATTACGCCGCCTCTATGTGGAGGAGGGCTGCGACGTTATCTACATCGAGCCTCGCAACTCTGGACCGCCAGGCTTGTTCGATCTCTCCTTGTTCGACGACATGCCTGCTTTGCCCCGTTCCCTTCCCCCGCGTCTTCATAGCCTGCAAGATCGTTCACTCGTTCTTCACACGTCTGGGACTAGTGGCACAAAGAAAGTTGTGCCTTATCGTCTGTTGTCTCTCATAGTTGGTGCTTTCGCCGTGGTTCATTCGTGGGACCTTCAGTCAACTGATGTCAATCGTGAGTAGGTTCTGAGCTTGATGATGCTTCGATTGGCTAATAGTGGCTTCAGTGAATATGATGCCTCTTTTTCATGTCGGCGGTATTGTCAGGAATCTTTTAGCGCCAATAATGTCAGGTGGTAGCGTAGTCATGTGCTCTGGGTTCGATCCGATCGCATTCTGGAAACTGTCTGCGCAACTCAAAGTAACATGGTATGTCTGAGTTTCATTTCTACTCGTCGCGGGGTTGCTGAAGGACACGCAGGTATTACGCGGCACCAACCATCCATCATGCGATTTTAGGGTCATGGCAGGACAGCAAGTTGACGCTACAAGAGATTCACATTCGTATGATATGCAACGCCGCTGGGGATTTGGTGCCCTCCCTTGCATCCAGGATGAAGGAGATTTTTGTTGGTGCTATTATCCTTCCATCGTACGGAATGACGGAGTTAGTGGTTCATCTGTCTTTAATATATCTGCATGTTCACATTCTCGACAGATGTATGCCTATCACGACGCCGCCAGTTGATTATCAGCTTGACCGACCGAAGTCTTCGGGCATTGTCTGTGGGCCTCATTTGTCAATCCGTGATCCTACTTATATCGACCGACCATTGCCTTGCGGAGATACGGGGGCTGTTTGTGTAAGGGGGATCCCGACATTCGATGGGTATGAGGTTTCGTCAGACCCTAGTGTCCCTCTCGATAGGAGTGGATTTTCGGCGGAGGGGTGGTTTGATTCCGGTGATGTGGGTTACATAGATACTGATGGGTGGGCTCCTACTAGACTCAACATTTGGCAATATTTGCTGATTTTTCCTCCTTCGCGATCATTAGCTATCTGTATATCACGGGTCGTTCGAAGGAGATCATCAATAAAGGCGGAGAAGTGATTTCTCCATCTGAAGTCGAAGATGCTATTATGACCGTAGCTAGGGACTTAGTCAAGGTACTATGGGTTTTCTCTAGCTCTCGCTCTCTCTTCCTGCTAACATACCTCAAACAGAGTACACTGGCGTTCACCATCGCACACGATGTTCTGCAAGAATGTATTGGTGTTGTCATCGTTCCGATGCCAGCTCAACCACGTGTAGGACTTGCACAATTACACGATCGTCTTAGGCATGTCCAAATGTTTAATAATTGCTTTAATCGCTTATGTCGTTGTACTAAATAGTGGTCACCTTCATCTCTCAAAGTGGCCTTTTGCCATTGTTTATATGGATGATCTCCCGAAGAATAGGTATGTGGCGTTGTTCTTGTCTTTAAGATGTCCTGATCTTTTCTGCAGTGCTGGTAAACTCTTGCGCATCAATCTAGCTTCCCGGCTGGGCATTGGTTGTCTATCGGACTCGGTCCGAATGAGGTTTCGGCACTTCGAGGCGATGGCCCCTTCCGTCCTCGCACCCCTGACGGATCCCATTCCCTCTTCAAGGGTTGCTATTGATCTGCTTGCTATTGATCGCGCTATATCCAGGGTGCCATCCATTAATGATGTTGCGCTTCGTTTTTCCTTTCACGAGGCCATCGAGGGCTTTATATCCGTGGATCCGGAATGTGAACTTGAATCAGAGGATTTGAAAAGAGCCGTCTCGCTCCAATTACCTGGTTATAGTGTCCCAGAGATTTTACACGTTCTCAAAGGTGTTCCTCTCGCCAGAAATGGAAAATCCGTCAACTTTGAAGCCCTAGAGCACCAGGTCGCAGATAAATACACTTCTGACATGAGTAAGTTGGAGCTTCTAGTACGCGATACTTTCGCGAACCTGCTCCCGATCGATCCATTGCGGTGTACCCGTGACTCGGACTTCTTTTTACTGGGTGGAACGTCTTTACTGCTCGGACAACTCTCATATCACATTCGCAAACAAACTGGGATTAATATTCCAATCACCACACTCTTTAACAGCAGTACAATCAAGGATGTTGCAGTTATGATCGATACAGAAACAAGCCGATCCAGTCCTGGTCCTGACTTCGACAAGTGTTCGTCTAGAACTTACGTCGGCTACGAGCAAAATGATCTACGACCAGATACCGCGGCATCTCGAGACCAAACCCACCCTCTTAACCTGATCGTACAGGCACTGCCACTCCTTTTCTTTCCGTTACAGGCTTCCTTAACGTGTGAGTGCGATAATGGCATTGCTTATACATGACATTCACGCTGGCACTTCTGTCTATTCCGTAGACTCGTTGTTTTTAGTACTGATGTCAGTTCTAGGTGGCGTTGTCAACGTGAGCAATTGGCAACGTCTAGGAGCATTCTTGGCATCCTCAACCATTGCCAGCCTCTGTACCGCGATTTTCTGTCCTCTCGCTGCTATAGCCCTTAAGTGGATTGTTATTGGCAGGTACAGACAGGGAACGTATCGCACGTACGTATTCAAGTTAATTATCGAAAACTTTTCTGACGTACGCTGACATGGTATCAGATGGTCCGCTTACTATCTACGATGGTGGATCGTCGACCAGGCTCTCAGGTCTGCCCTAACCTGTTACGCAGTCCACCTACTAACAACTCATCGCACCTTACAGATCCGCTGGTAGAGGAGTTTTCTCTGCGCATCCTGTTCTGCACACCCTGTACTATCGTATGCTCGGGACTAAGATCGGAAAACACGTTACAATTGATCCCAAGGCAACCCTCGGTGAATTTGACCTACTAAGCCTTCAAGATGGATGCTGTATCGATGCATCCCATATCCGCGGATTTTGCGTGGAAAGGAATGGGTTTTTCCGCCTTGATCACATCAGCATAGGACGCAATGCCGTCATTAACACCTACACAGTCATTTCTCCCGGGTCTGTTATCTCTGATGGGGCTGTCTATGGACCCCATGCATCTTCATACAACGATCCCTCCCCACTATCTTACGCTGCGTATAATCGAGGTTTGATTCCAGGGCCTCATTGGCTCCTGAAGATCTTGGTCGCTTTTCCGATCATTTTGGTAGTTCGTCTTATCTCCTGTTCGTCGCATTCCTATTCAGTTGTCCTTGGTCGTTGACGTTCATTGGGTTCTAGATGCGCCTTGGTTTGGTATTATTATTCTGATGTTGACTCAAACACAGCCAACCACACCCGGTGTCCAATCGCTAGGATTGGTGATCTCCTACTTTGCGTCGTCTAATCGCATATGGCTTCATCTATTATCAGTTATCGTCCGACACCTTTTCGCTCCTTTAATACGACTTTTGCTTGGAATTGCAGTAAGCCGATTACTTGGTTTCGGCGCTGCGGATGCACCGGCACAACCCTCACCACGCAGAATTTTGCGACGATACATTAATTCTGTTATCCTTTCGCAAGAAGGGCTTGCTAACGCTTTCAAAATCCTGGGTACCCATTACGAGAACGTTTCAGTGAGTGGCGTCATGTATCCTGGATTGAGCTTTCAGGAAACTAATACTCTCACAGATGGTGTATCGATTGATGGGTGCAAAGATTGGCAAGCGAATCTATTGGCCCAATAGCGGAATTTTTTGTAATGATCCCGAGCTGTTGAATATTGGAGATGACGTTGTTTTTGGCACCTCCCCAGAATTTTTCACGGTGGATCAAGCTGGCTCGGCTGAAATTACAATAGGCGATGGGGGTGGGTGTATTCTACATCGTCCAGGGTTTTCTGCTGACTGTTCTGTGTTCCCCCAGCTATGATCGCTGACCGTGTGGTCTTATTGCCCGGAGCAACGATTGGAAAGAACACAGTCATGGGCTCAGGTGCCCTGGGAAAGCGCGACACGGCATACGAGGATGGTTCGATTTGGATCGGGAGTGGTGCGGTACCATTAACTATTAGGCGACAAGATAGGCTGACGGCTCTTCTTGACATTCTAGAGAATGGTGATTCAGTGTGTCTGAGAAAAGGGTCCAAAGTCGCCGAACGTTCAGAGGAATCCACCATCACACCTTTCGGCAGAGCATTCTACGAGAAAAAAGCAAATTACCGTGTCACACCCTACATTGGTGTAGTGATGACGAACGTCATGATTGTGGTACTCTCTGCGCTCTATTGGGCAGTCAGTCCTGTCGTCACAATCCGGACTCTTATGCTTTCACAGCTCTTTACACGTGCCCATTCTCGACTCAACTTATCTACACCCCAGTGGTACAGTTTTGGTGTTCTGTATGCGCTCATCGCGCTCTGCTTCATCGTCCTGATCAATATTTTGGCCTGTGGCGCCATGATAGTGTTGATCTCCGCCAAATGGTTGCTTATTGGGAGAAGAAACGTGGGCCAATACGATTGGGATAAGAGCAGCTACAATCAGCGTTGGCGGGTGCACCGTAGCCTCAGCCACTTGCTCTTTACAGGACACGGACCTGGTGGTGTCCTCGGGCATCTTTCAGGGTCTGCGTACATCGTATGGTATTTTCGTGCCTTCGGGGCGAACATCGGCAGAAACTGCTTCATCCATGCAGGCCATAAACCCGGCTGCATAACTGAACCCGATTTAATTGAGGTATATCACCTACCACTTTGAATAGCTGATCACGCTGACTCTATCACCCCTCTATTCTTCAGTTTGGCGATAATGTCAGTCTTGACGATTGTGCGGTGGTGTCACACATCAACTCGCGAGGCACATTTTGCCTCAATCGTTTGAAGATGGGAGATGGGTATTTATCTTTTCCCTTTGATGAAGGTCATCAGTCGCTAACCTCAAGTACTTGTGCCTAGCTGTGCAATGCGAGCTGGTTCCAGGCTTTTGTCGGGTGCATCGATGGAGGATAACAGCATGCTTTGTGAACATACTCTGTTGACATCTGGCGAGGTGGCTGAGTCTAACAACGTCTACGTCGGATGGCCAGCAGCACAGGTGAAAGGCCCTGCCAACAACAGGCTTTCACGCGCACATTTATCAGCCTAGCTTTGTCATGCTTGGGGATCCTGGGTGTACTATATGTGGGCATTTTTGGACTGCGATATGTGCTTAGTTTCGTCGTCATTTATCTCTGTTTTGAACATTGTCATCTTTTACTAGTACAACCACGTGCGCGCCTGCACAGTTACATTGTCAGTCTTTTCCGTTCTGGACATTACCATTCTTTACTAGTATAGCTCTGCGGACGCAGTTCGTCATTTCAGTCTCTAGAATTACCATCTTTCACGAGGACTATTGTAGGACGTAGTGTATGTCAAAAGTAATTATGTTGTAATCGCCTCAGACAATGAACGTCGTAGGTCCAATTTTCTCAGGTACAAAGGGAGGGTATGTAATAGTGGCTTGTGCGCACTTTCTCTATCGTTCGATGAGAAGGTTCATGTATATTACAGTCGACACTCCCATAAACCATACCCCCTCGGGAGGTAGCCAAAGGTATGGGTTATTGGGGTGTATGGGATTGGAGGGTTGTTCTAAAAATAAATCCGGAAAAATTCGAAAAAAATTCTAGAAGGATGATTTATTGCATTGGTGTATGTAGGTTCAAGTTATGAGCAGTAATAAAGGTCAGACTCAATGAGAGAAAAAGTCTGTTAGGACAGTGCTTTTCATGGATTTAGCTTGGTTTAAACGGAGTTGATGCTTGAATGATCCCAGAGTTGTCTCCAGCTTTCGAGCAATAGGATCATCCAGCTCATCAATATATCTATCGAGAGTTGCTGCTGCTTGCAGCACTTCGCGAACAGTAGGACGAGTTTGCACAGGACCATCATCAGAGTCGACATCATCACCACCATTCTGATCGATGTTCTCGCGTGCGTTTATCGCATCGATGACCGCGTGATATATCTCTTCATCGGTTGCCTCGTCCATGGTCTCGCATTCTCCTTCAGGGTTGAGTAGGGCCTCAATGCTCATCCGGTTCGTGGCCTGAAGTGCACCTGTGGACTCAAGATCATCAAGTGCATCCACAACCAGTTTTTCAGCGTGTGCGAGAGGATCCCCTCGTGAACTGTGGCATCATGAATGAGGGCGGAGATGGGTAGTGACTATAGAGTATTATTATTCTATGTACAAGACATAGTATTCCTTATATACTGCAAGCTGTGTACTACAGACGGTGGCAAGTAGTCGGGATGCGATGAAAATGCAAATGCGGCACTGACAAACACCGGTGCTGCATGTCGGCCATGCGGTCGGGAATTGCTTTATTCGGTTCAGTTGCCAATAGGGACACAGCAGCACGCTTTTTTGCAGCGCAGATATTGTGGCCTGTCAGTGTTCCCAATGACCAATGTAATATATTACACTAAATGCTCGAAATATGTGGCTAAAATGTATGGGTTTTTTCTGCTGAGGGGTATGGGGTATTGGGTATTGGAGGGTTATGGGTTTTTCAGTCAAAATGCCTGCGAACCAAGTCAGGAGTCTGAAAAAGTCATGGGATTTTAGAGGTTATGGGTTACCTGAGGTATGGTTTATGGGAGTGTCGACTGTATATCCAATCACGGTAACCACAGAAGCTTCTACAAATTTTGTTAGTCAACTTTCGTGACCGGGAAGATACGTCCCTGCATTAAAAGGGGGATCCACTGGCATGCAGCCTGCACATCTCGTTGTGGATCCGCAAATCGTTGTCATAGGGCTCAAGGAATAAATGAACAAATTCAGGCCAGCCTTCATCATACTGCCCCATCCACATGGTCTTCAGGTACTCCCACTGTTCCGGCATCCACCCAGCCATCTCCCAATCGAGGATCGCAACAATGTCGTTGTAATTATTTACCAAAATATTGCGAGCTGCAATATCTGAATGGGTGAATACATACAACCTGAAGACAGAGGGTTGCCAACACATCATTTTTTAAACCTTCCAATTCAGCTCGGCCTTCATCTGTCGACTCCATGAAGGCGAGCATAGACTCGGATAAGTACAAGGAACTTATTAAATTCTTGATCAGAGGTAAACGGACCACATGGTTCGTTTGAGAGGAGCGCGTCCGAGAGAGGCGGCCTGTCATATGTTCTAATCCACCCCACAACATCTGTTGTTTGGCGTAGCGATCGTATTTCATCCAGATGCTGCTTTATCTGATTAGCAGCATGAAGACTCTGTCCTTCAACCCACTTCATCATCATCGTTGCACAACCATTGCTTGTCCAGACATCCAACACTTTAGGGATAGGAATTGATGTATGTTGATTGACGAATCGCATCGTTTAATTCAGCCTCGTGGGAACGTGCTTTTGAGCAAAATTTGACAGCCATGGTTTTGGAGAGGCGATAAACGCGAGGGCCTCCCGTGTGTCCATGGATGTGACGACTCCAGTTCAGGACTAGTTCCTCGAGGTTCTTGATTGTCCCAGGTGCTAATTATGTATTCACAATCTAGCAAGCAGTCGCGTCACGGTTTGTCATCTTATTGAGTTGTGAAGTGATGGAGGAGTTTTACCAGCGTGGTCCCCATGAGGAACTGCTGGTCACTCAAGACTTATGTATATTCAAGACTGTAGTACTGTAGTACAGAGGGCCGGACCTATCTCTCCGTTATTTTCACTCCACATCCTCCTCCTCCGCACTGCCAGATGACTCTGCATCTGTGTCTGTATCTGCCCGTGGGCTCAGCTTACTAGTTTGTTGAGCTGCCGATACGAAAGATCCGCTGGCACCAGGTCGTCTTGTCCCAAGACCCAACGTGTACATCGTTGACACTGTCCTCGACCTTTGCGGCGCTTGAGGAATACTTTCAGGTACATGACCTGGCATGGGCACCCGCAGTCCCAAACCCGCGAACGGGTTTCCCTTCTTAGGCTGTACATTGAGATTCAGCGATGGAGAGTGCCGCAATCTTGGGCTAGTCATCACATTTCCGAATGTCGGTGCTAGACCAGGGCTTAGCCCTAGTACTGGCGCAGATGCGGGGGTCGAGGGCATCGAGGGGGAGCTCCGTATCCACGACGTCCATCCTCCGCCGCCTCCACTAGAGGCTGGGGCTGTCAGTGGCGTTGAAGCGAGTGCAGCATCATGCACAGCTAGTTTGATGGAAGCGATATCATGCTGAATGTCATCGAGTTTGCGAGAAAGACGTTGCTGGGATTTCTGTACACCCGGTTCTGTACCAGATACGAAGGCTTCGATTTGGGTTTCTACGTCTGATTGACTCAGTGTTATTTCATGGTCGTCATGAACGTGTGACAGTGATGAAATTGACGCAGATGATAGCGCTCCAGGCACTGACAGTAAGGTCTCGAAGCCATGAGCCACGAGCGCTTCATCGGCTATTTGAATCTCGAGCTCAACACGTGCGTCCTCTGTATAATCGTTCAAGCGGTCTAGTGCGATCTGCAAAACTCCAGTGGAAACACCACCCGTCGGAACGGAGAGGATAGTGTTGGAAGTAGAAGAGGAAGTGGGCATACTGCTCTTCAGCACTTCCAAGGCTAGATGACAGTCGCGGAAAGCCCGCTGAAGATCATCGTAGCGGTGACGAACTTGAAGCAGGCTGTCAAGAAGTGGATGCTGTGAAGCTGAGGAAGAGATGTCGGACTGGACTAAAGGTGAGTTATGCAGTCCTGTATCTGAGTTCGGTAGGGTTGACGGTATACGAGAAGGTATAGCTTCGACAGCCGAGGACGTCGAGGATTCAGGAACTGGAGCCTGTTCAGTACCAGATTCCAATGTTGACAACGGATTTGTACAGTCCCAAGCTGTGGGTTCAATTTCTACTGCCTCGGGCGAAGGTGCATCTGCATTTACAGATCGTTGAACCAACTCCCTCGATTCCGAAGGATGGGGAATATCAAAAGGACCTAGGTCTACATCCGGTGCTGGTCGAATTCCAGGAGAAGATTTAAGTTCTTCATTCATCTCAGCCAGAACATCAGAGACTGGCAGATCTGAAATAATAGCATCTCCATTGTTAGAAACTGAGGACGACTGCAGCGGTGTATCATCCGATGTAATAACTACCGTTAGAATCCGAGGTCCTTGGTCATCCTCCAGCACGGTGGGTAGTGTAGGTAAGGTTGAGTCTAACTTCGATAACACATCATCTGGATCCATACTTCGTACAAGCGTGATGTATGGCACCGACTCCCCAAGCGAATCATCAAATGTCTTTGCAGACACGTCGCCTGCGGGAGGAAGGGAGGACCCGATAGCCTTCGGTGATGGTAGACTGGCGTCAGTGTCTCCAGGTGTGTCCTGCGGCAACGCCGCAAGTTCATTGGTCGTCTGAGAAGACTCTGGGGATGATGGCGGAATGACTGATAGGACAGGGTTGACAGTGATAGTAGACCCATCATATTCAGCGGATTGAGCAACAAAGCGCTCCAGTTCCAAACGTCGTGCAGTCTCGCTCTGCAATTCGTTGGACAGAAATTCCACCGCACTCTGCGCAGCTATGATGCGAGCAAGAGAGCCGGAGGAGGGAGGTGACGTAGTAGGAGGCCCATCCAAGGTTGACAACAGTAGTGCTCGGGCATCATTAAGCATTCGTTCATGCACCGAGCGTCCGTCTTTTGAGTCCCGCGTAAAGGCTTCATCGGCTCGCCGGATCCATCGTTCAAGCTCTTCTCGGATCTTTTCCTCGCGATTGACCATGCGAATTCGAAGCGCAACCTCTCTGCGCCGGCCGTAGGTTTCCTTAAGGATGTCTGCCCCCAGTTCGTCCAATGCATACCGTAGCCTCTGCTCTGTTCCTTTGGAGGCCTCTAGCCGTGAAGAAGTGGCTGCAATTTGTGCTGACAGCGTTTCAATTGTCGCTGCGTGACGAGTCTGTAGTGTGGCTAGAGCCTCTTGAAGATTGTTCGTAGATTTTTGAGAGAACTGCCTAATCAGATGCATCAGCGTATGAGTAGACTTCATGAAGGAATGACTCACATGTATCTTGACACCATCTTCGCAGCGGCATTATCGTCAAGCTTCAACGTCTGGAGCTCAAATCGAGCCCTCGCTAGCTCTTTTTCGCAGAGTTCTGCATTTTGCCTTTCCGCTTCATGCTTGGCTTGAGAAGCAGCTATCTCTCCGTGGAGATGAAAAACTTCGGCTTGAAGTTTCTCCGTAATTGTTGAAAACTCGGAAAGCAACCTCTGGAGACCCAATTTGCCCTCCACAAGACTGTCGGCAAGCTTTGCTGGAGCGGTGGCAGAAGGGGTGGATTGCACAACACTAGCATCATAGAAGGTTGAAGAAGAATTTGAACGGGAATGTGTAGGCGTACGCATGCCAGCCTTAGCTTCCAACGACCTCACCAAGTCTGCATACTCGTTTACGACCAAATCCGACATCTTCACAGCTTCTTCTGCAGCCTTCACTCTCCACTCTAGTTCCATCTCACGGATTTTTCCAGTTTCTTCGCGCCCCCG
Source organism: Tricholoma sp. MG99 (assembly GCA_003521275.1). Classification (NCBI taxonomy): domain Eukaryota; kingdom Fungi; phylum Basidiomycota; class Agaricomycetes; order Agaricales; family Tricholomataceae; genus Tricholoma; species Tricholoma sp. MG99. Next base: position 15,086 of record QOVE01001080.1, read on the forward strand.
AGTACGAGCAGCTAGTTCATAGGCACCGTCCGCAGCAAGTCGTGCTCTTGTTGCCTCAGCTGTGGCATGTGCCAACTCCGTAGTACGCGTTAATAAAGCTTCTTCAGTTAAGGAGAGTTTGTCGGAAAGTCGGCGCAGAGAAAGTGTAAGCTGTTGCACTTGCGTAACCGCTGGGTGAGCTTCGGATGAGGCGTCAGGGTGAGGGTAGGCCCTCAGAACAGCTATCTCTGATTTTAAGAAAGCATTCTCGTGTTCAAGCTGTGCCAAGCGATCGTTTGTTTTCGCCGTATGAAGAGAATATCGTTGGAGTTTGATAGACGAATTATGAGCTTCATCCTTCAGCTCAAAAGTCAGCGTTACGTCGTACGATAAAGGTTGGCGAATGCTGGACAGACCTGAAATTGAGCAACGGCTGCTCTGAGGCTTGATAGCTCTGAAACAAGGGGATGGGTTTCGCTTACATCTAACTCCCCCAGATGTACCATCCCTCGTTGCGGCCTGGATTTTGTTTGGCGTGGCCATTCACGCTTTGTTGTTATGTGCTTGGTTTGAAAGGACTCGGAGGCTGGCACTGCTCACATTCAAGTTGCCGCTGACTCGGAACATGGACGGAATCAAACTATTGAAGAGTCCAAGAAGAATCAGCTACCCTTCATTTTGATGATTGGCTGTTTTAAAGAAATGGTACAGGAGAACAATAAATTACAGAAGGTGAGGTGCAACTTGAAACTACTAGTAGTAAAAAATCATTAATCATCAACATGGATGATGGCGACCGTTGAATAGGACGACTCATACACCGACAGAGTACCAAGCGCGAATTGGAGTCATCACGCTCGCGTAATACTCGTCTGACTGTTGAGCATTTGGATCATGAGCTGGTGCATCTGAATAAGAATGATGATGAGGTCCGTCGGGATTGACTGTGGCAATTTCGACCTCTTCGGATAACAGCTCTTGGCTGTCTGAAGTGAAATTGGGTACTTTGAATGAGGAAAGAACCACGAAGTACTGGAGTTAGGTGTTCAGGTCACTGCAAGGTCACCATGAGATGAACTATGACGTACAGAAATGCTGAAATGACAGATAGCTGTCGTCGGCTTTAGATCCCTGGCCAATTTTATTTCACCTTCTAGATATCGGAATGGGGAATCACGATCTAAGTTGGGTGAAGGCCACCAGATTGCAGCACCCATCTCTGCGACGGATTCGTTCCAAGCCACATCTTGACGCTGCTTCAATTCCGATGGCTTACTGTAAAATCTGACTCGTCGACGTAGATGCAAAGCGACTGCTGCAGGTATTGCAAACATATCGAGAACGTTCTTGTCTCCACATTCCAGCTTCAATGTACAGGGAATAAGTGTCCCTCGGGTATAACACAGCTGGATAGGAACATTTAAGGCAATTCAAGAGGTTAACAGCCTGAGTAAATCTAACCGGTTTGGCTAATGACACCTAACGGCAGGCATGAATATATAAATGTTTAGTGGAGGAAGCAGTCACGCACAGTGCATTGGATGTTGACGGGGTGGTTCGGTAATATATGTCCACGACAGGGAACAGGATCAAGACTTTTCCAGCCCTCAGGATCAGAATCGGGTCCAGGAAGAGGCGATAACTCCTCGTATGCAAGTTGTCGAAGCAAAGACGTCGGTTCAGGTTTGATGCGAGGAATGTACGCAAACGCTGTATTGATGCTACAAAAGAAGGAAAGTATTCAACTTGAAGCACTCAGGCCGATCGGACACCTACTGATTATCGGCCCGGAATCTACCTCGCCCGACGACGATCGTAAATTCGTACCGAATACTTGCATTAATATGGCGCTCCGAGAATGTCCCGGGAAGGTGGTAGGTCTGCGTGGAACCTGTGGGCCATGGAACGGTCACCTCCCTAGGCAGTGGTATGGACAAAGGCCATTCGCAATGACCAAGTAGCTTGCTCCCAGACGTTCCTTCAGATGGCGAAGATAATCGCGGAACATCTGCAGACTTCGCCCATATGGACAGCGATTGATTCAGGAACGTGAGTGAATCACTAGCATGTATGCCCGTAATGATGCGGCCTGTGACCTCGATACGATCTAGCGATCAGATCCTGCGACAAGAGTCTACGTTGGAAGGCATACCTCGGCAGTAATGGAATGTACAGAGTCACCTCTTTCAGCGTTAATCTGGAGCGACCCACTAATATTTTCCCTCTCGAAGAATATAGGCAAGGACTTCGAGGATCTTGCGCTGCTATGGAGTTTGAGTGTGACCCAGTCTCGGTTGCTGTCCTTTAGATGGTACGTATGCTCGGTAGGTTCCTGCGGAGATACAGGTTGTGCAATCGTATGGCGGCGAACGTATGATGGCGGCTGCTCCCCCACTCGTGGAGGCGCGTTGGAGGCTCTTCGAGACCGCTGACTCGAAGAGTCCATAGAAGCCACTTCTATCAAGATTGAAGAATTTGAGTGTATCAGACACACCAAAATGAGGCCCCTCCCGTTGCCCTTTAGACTAACCTGCAAGTTCTATTTGCAACCCGGACGTCCAACGTGCCCAATTGTTAAGAAAACAAAGGTACTATCCCATTTTGAAAATTCCTCGATCGGTTGCTATCATTAGCCTTGGCAAACTCATGTGATGACAAACCAGCTGACAGCCGCAGCCGCTTGAATCAATGAATGGCACTAGGGAGTTCACCTTTTTAGGCAAACTAAAAACTTTGCCGAAATTTGTGATTTCAGGTCCAGGACCGAAATTCATAATTTTAGGAAAAGTTTCACGGTTTCAGACTATCTGAAACGAGAATCTTCAGAGTTTCAGAGACAAATTCATGGAACTTACTAAACTTTTCAATTTCGGCACAATTTCTAGCTATGTAGCCTTCGGAAAAGTTGTTGTCCTACTTCAAGTTGATGATCGTCTCTTTTGTGATTATGTAAGTAATGTGATTATTGAGGCACGACGCTCTGACAGCGCTGTTGATTCGGATTCCGGATCTATGGTTAGATATCGCCTTTAGGCAATACGTAAGTGGGTCCCTGCCGCCAATCTAACAGATTCGAGCTCTCGGAGTGAACCAGACACTAGTTATATTTTGTTCTGAAAGTGAGCCGGGGTCTCTAATATAATATGGTGCAGGTTCACCTAGTCAACACTACGTTTGTACGCAGGTTTTTGAATTCTGAGTCAATGATCCTGATTCAATTTCCTGCGTAGTACTGAGTAGTTGAGGCATCCATGTACACCGTGGGCCAACGGCGCCGACACGAATATCATCGCCGCACAGCCACTCCTCAAAGAGATCTCTGCCGCAATGATGGGCTAAGTAAGCGCACAATGTCATGTATTGCCAAGGCTCGAAGGTCCATGCCGAGACTCGGAAGCCACATCTACGATATATAATTCAACACAAAATGCACTCGGAAAGAAATATATTTATACCTGCATTTCTGCAAGTAATGTCCTTAGGACAATCGAAAAAACAATGCACCTCTCGTTACGAGCCTGAGCAGCCCACAGTGCACGTGGTGCATGCAAAACAGACGTCTTCCCATTCCAGCTACTATCACCAGACAGGTTTCCGCCTTCCACAAGATCCAACAAGTGGTTAACGTTCAGTGGATGAAGTCGTATAAAATCAACGTGATCGACAACGGGGACGATCGGCAGTTTCAAAGATCTCAGTTTCGAGTTCAGCATCAATCGGCTGTCTCTTCTCGGCATCCCGTACGATAAAGAAAATTTTGGCCCTGTACGGACCTAGAATTGGACTACTGCTGCTCTGAGGATGGCTCTGAAAAGAGGAATGTGTTTTGCTTACATCCAAGTCCCAATTACAGCGTCATTGTTGTCCGGCGTGGCCAATAAGTTGTAACGTGCTTCAAGTTGGTTTTCAACCGTGACAGAAGGGACCTCGGAGGCCGGGCAGCCTCTTGATAATTGAGTCTTAGAAGAAAAGGGTGCATAGCAAGTAGATCAATACATTACAGCACGTGAGGTGTAAGCGTCAAACTATGAGATAGTTAATCATTACCATGACCGTTCGCATGGCGACTGGCAATGTCTGGCATTGCATAGAAAGGGAACTCATGCACCTATGGTAGAATACCAAGAGCCTGCGCTTGGAGACATCACGCTAGCGTAATACTCGTCTGACTGTTGGGCATTATGATCATGAGCCGGTGCATCTGAATAAGAATGATGAAGAGGTCCGTCGGCATTGACCGTGGCAATTTCGACCTCTTTAAGTGACAATTCCTGGCCATCTGACGTAAAATTGGGGATTTGGAATGATGAAAGCACCACGAAGTACTGGAGTTAGGTGTTCAGCTCACTGCAAGCTCACTATGAGATTGATAATGACGTACGGAAATGCTGAAGTGACAGATAGCGGTCGTCGGCTTTAGATCCTTGGCTAATTTTATTTCACCTTCGAGGTATCGGGATGAAGAACCACGCGTCAAGTTGGGTGAAGGCCACCAGATTGCAGCACCCATCTCCGCGACGGATTCGTTCCAAGCCACATCTTGACGCTGCTTCAATTCCGACGGCTTACTGTAAAATCTGACTTGTCGGCGTAGATGCAAAGCGATTGCTGCAGGCATTGCAAACATATCGAGAACGTTCTTGTCTCCACATTCCAGCTTCAATGTGCAAGGAATAAGTGTCCCTCGAGTGTAACATAGCTAAATGAAGACGGTTAAGGCAATTCAAGGGATAACAGCCTGAGTAAAGCTAACCGGTTTGGCTAATGACACCTAAAGGCATGAATATATAAATGTTTAGTGGTTTACTGAGGGACATGGCCACGTACAGTGCATTGGATGTTGACGGGGTGGTTCGGTAATATATGTCCACGACAGGGAACAGAATCAAGGCTTTCCCAGCCTTCAGGATCAGAATCGGGTCCAGGAAGAGACGATAACTCCTCGTATGCGAGTTGTCGAAGCAAGGACGTCGGTTCAGGTTTGGTGCGAGGAATGTACGCAAACGCTGTATTGATGCTACAAAAGAAGGAAAAGTTGAATTCAAGTTGAAGCAACTCAGGCTGATCAGACACTTACTGACTATCGGGTCGGAATCTACCTCGCCCGATGACGATCGTAAATTCGTACCGAATACTTGCATTAATATGGCGCTCCGAGAATGTCCCGGGGAGGTGGTAGGTCTGCGTGGAACCTCTGGGCCATGGAACGGTTACTGCTCTAGGCAGTGGTATGGACAAAGGCCATTCGCAAAGTCCAAGTAACTTGCTCCCAGACGTTCCTTCAGATGGCGAAGATAATCGCGGAACATCTGCAGACTTCGCCCATATGGACAGCGATTGATTCAGGAAAGTGAGTGAATCACTAGCATGTATGCCCGTAATGATGCGGCCTGTGACCTCGATACGATCCAGCGATTAGATCCTGCGACACGAGTTAAATCGAAAGGCATACCTCGGCAGTAATGGAATGTATCGAGTCACCCCTTTCTCCGCTAATCTTGAGCGACCCACTGATCTTTTCCCTCTCGGAGTATATAGGCAAGGATTTTGAGGACTTTGCGCTGCTATAGAGCTCAAGTGTGACCCAGTCTCGGTTGTTGTCCTTTAGATGGTACGCATGCTTGGTAGGCTCGTGCGGAGGTACAGGTTGTGCAATCGTATGGCGGCGCCGAACGTACGGTGGCGGTTGCTCCCCCACGCGTGGAGGCGCGTTGGAGGCTCTTCGACTGGGAGACCGCTGACTCGAAGGCTCCATAGAGGTCACGTCGTTTAGAAGCGACTACATGCACATCTAGAATTTATATCAGACGTGTAGGCAATGAGGCGCCTTCCGTTGCCCCTTCGGCTAGCCTGCAGTTTTGTATTCGCCAACCGGACGCCCAGCGTTTTCAATTGTTAAGACGGCGAAAAGCAGATATATCCCATTTTGAAAACTCTTCGATCGGATGCTATCGTCATCAGTCCGGTAAATTGACATTCGGTCGACCACTGGAACTGATAATGACAATACTCTGTCTCATCATGTGAAAGCGGCCTCGGGCATCCACACAATAGTAGTTGCTACGTAGCAATCGTCCGACAGAGTGTTGTCTCTTCTGTGGATTATTGAGGCACGGCTCGGCGCTGCTAATTCCGCATCCATCGCTATACATATCGCCTTTAGGCAACATACCTGGAAGGAAAGACTATCAGTCCCCAACTCGGTTGGCGATGAACGCAGCTCTGGATATGGATGGATATATCAGCATAGATATGAGGAAAAACACGTGTAATCTCTGCTTGAATCAAAGACATGATCCATTGGATACTGTGCGCTTAGAAAGGAGGCATGAGTGGAATCTCCGCCTAGCCTTAGACGAAACGGACTCAGAAGCATCCGAGCTTATGAACAGCCGGGACTCGATGTCAAGACGTAGGCTGGCTGGTTCCTTACTTACTCATGTTCGGCATCCTCCGCAGTCTGGGATTACATCTTTGCTCACCCACAACTTGAAACGAGGCAAGACAATTGAAATAAAACGAACTCGAGGCGTCGCGAATTCGTCTATCATGATAGGATGAATTAGCAAGGACCACCTGAAGCCTGAAAAGAGAGACATATACCCAAGCAGATGGAATGAAGATCAATGCGCGCCGTTAAGGGAGCATCCACCTTGACGACGCCCTGGTTAGAAGTCCCATGATGAAGAGTACAATAACGTAGCTGCTGAACAGAACACAAGTAAAACAATAAAGGACGTTCTCCAGGAGCCGAGGGAACGGCGGCGCAATGGGATTTCCTGCGCGATTACTACTAATCTTCCCAGATCTTCCCACAATACAGTATATATAGGTACTGATTTCCCACGGTCGTGTATTCCCCTCGTTGTGAACCTTGTCCCAACCTTGTCCTTTCGCTTTTCCCCTTATTTTATGTGAATAGTAACGAGGGTTATCTTTTTCTGTTACACAACTCCTCAAGCAACATTTAGTGGACCCTTCCACGACTTATTATCACCATATAATAACTATCATACATATACAAGTATATAGTTGAATGGCAGAAAAAAGTGATGAAGAAAAGCCAGCACACATTGGTACACATTGCATCGTTGCCGTCGTTGACGATGAGCATGAAGCTTTCCACGTTGACCAATAAAACTTATTTTTGACTTTGTAAATTCAATGAACATAGAAACTGCCAGTGGAGTGATGATGGTGGCATGCATGATCGATCACTGCATTCACCAATGTCACGGTTAGATGATATTTCTGCCGCGAGCTCCACCAACAAAGTCAACGTTCAACTCGGGTATGATCAAAATGTACCACACGCGAAGTCCTGGACAAGCTCCTGGTCGTTATCTACCGTTTTAGAGTTAGAAGGATGAACATGGATCACAAGCAAGAGTCCAACTCACGGAATTGGTTGGATGGTCAAATAAGGGAAAGGTATCCAAGTTAAACTGAGAAGATACAAGTAGCGGTAAATGAGTCGCTACAGCTTCTACCCCATGCCACAACAATGTGAGCTTTCGAAGGTTAGTCCATCTCGGTCGGCGGGTGAACTCGCGGTCAATCTCAGCCCAGTCAACGCTATATACAGTGGAGAAATTGTGTATGTGGAATGACAGCGATATGTGCACCAGATGAGGTGAAAGGACTTGAGAGATTAATGCGGTTAGTAACCATTTCATGGAGCCAGCACCACAAATATTGGATATCCAGACATGGATGTAGCGCAGATGGGTGCTGTGAGCGAGATTGATTTTAAGCACTACTGAAACATGAGAACCTGAAATTAAGTGAAAATTTCCAGGGAGATGACAACAACGCTGACCTGCTTCCGGTACTATGAACGACTTCCCCAATGTCGAGTTCAAGTTCTTCGAGATTTGGACCAAGCGCCTCGAGGAACATGCCAATATCGCCTAAATTCGTGAACTGCCACATGAGTTTGAAGCTAACGGAGCGCACATGAGGAGGCGATTTGAGGGTCAGAAGTCGATGAAAAAATGTGGATTGGCAAACAGCTAGGGTAATGGTGTGTAAACCATGGGGAAGGGGGGTGAGAAGTGCCATCGGCCTGCTATCTGTCCTCGAGCTCCAATGTGGCCGGCCGCATGATAGTTCGGCCAAAAGAGGGAATGAACTAATAAAGTGGCTCATTTGTTCCAGCGTGTCAAAATGGCCGTTCAAGATCTCCAGGCGTTTGACTTTCTGGAAGCCTGATAAGAGACTGGCCTGACCAGTTTGATCGAGCCGGCTCCAATTCACTTGGGAAAGTTCCAGTGTAGTGACATCGAGTGTCGCAAAGAAGGGTAGCGCATTATTTACCCATTTAGTTGGTGATGGGATCGAGGAAATGGAGCGAAAGAAACGTTCGGCCTTCCGCCAGCTGGATAGGCGCACGCGATAGAAGAGGTGACGGCGGCAGGCAGGAAGAAATGCTTTGCAGGCCAAACTGCATCGATGAGGTCGATTACGAGTTCACACAATTCTAGGGGGAGAATTGGAGAGGACATGTTGTTCAAGTTTGGAACGGTCAACAGATGTCCGCGATGCCGGTATCGATCATGACAGACCAGAGTCACACCTACTAAGTACGACCCACAGTTATGTGAGGAGAAGCTGATCATGATGTCCGCACCGCGCACACATTATTAGTAAATATTGCACTGCCGCTGGCAATCCCATTGAATCCCAACTCAATGATCAAGTCAATTATTGACTCCTCGCTTCGCTTTGGCAGCATCTTCGATCATCCCTTTTGACTCGGATCACCCCGTATTCCCTTTCAAGTTGACTCGGTTTCTGTTTGATTCGTCGTTCTGCCTCGGGCATCGCAGACACATCACTTCGAAAGTTCGACGCGTCGTTCCGAGTCTAGTCTGATTGAGATTCAAGTTGGTAGATGCATCGCTGATCATCGACATGGAGTCAATCCTTTTAGCTGCCCTGTCTGATCCGATCCCGAAAGTCTCCTTTATCGATAACAGACCCGAGTTCCGCTGGGAGCTCTCCAGGACCAGATGTCATTCGATAAGCTCCATGAACTTGGGATTAAGAACTTGGTTTGCAGGGGATGGCGAAACACTCAAGAAGATGTTGAGGAATAAGTTGGCTCCCTAAATTTATTTTACCGTGACTTACATAAAGGCCCGTGGTTTACTTGTCGTGCGTTCGCTAGGTTCTTAGATAACAAAAAGTGTGTTAAAGCCATAGACCAGTACTTGGTATGAATGCCGATGTTTTATAGATCAACAACATTTTGTGAATGACAATAAGATATACAGGCTGCTGTACGTAATCCGTTGATAATTCAGTGACATACAAGCATTCAAGGACCGATGTAACTTTGACTTTGTAAAAAGGCATGAAAGAAGTATCGAATAAAACAAGAGCACGTTTCTCGGTAAAAGCAAGCACCCACGTCAAAACCAACCACAAACCTATCTCTGTGTGACTTTTACATCCTTGTGATTTTATGCACAAGACGAGTCGGAAGTTCTAAAATGTTCGGTGGGCAAGATATGAGCCAGAACGGAAACGGCCCTCCGTAGTCCATCGTAAGGAGACAAATGTAGTGTCACGGTAAAGAAGAGGCTATGGGTAAGTAAAACCAAATAAGATGAGGAAACACACGTACATGATCATGAGTGAGCATCAATCAGCACTTCTTCAGATGAAAAACGGATTCAAGATAGGCATTGACGGTAGGGAAAGCATCGGCGAGATAATTGACAACCATTTCCTGCTGCCGTTGGAGATTTAGGATGAAACCATACCGGTACCTTGGGCATGTTTGCACTGGCACATGTCGATGTCATTGCGACATCTGAAACTGCCTGCAAGATCCGAGAAGTACTACTAGTAGTAGTGCCAGTGCAGTGTGAGCCTCTGGGCTCGCAAATTTTATAGAGTGCGCGGAAAATTACATGGCGCGGAAAGTGGTATTTGTACAAAGTGACCCGTCATAGAATGTGCTGTGATACGCCAAGACAACGTGAAACAAATAACTCCGAGTCGCGCAGCATCGACTCATCGTGAATGTGATCTCAGCACCTGAAACCTCAGTACTTAGTGAGTTCCCAGATATGGTGCGGCTGGGCATTGATGTGAGTAGATTGTGTTCAATGGAGTCACTTCGTGTAAAGAGTCCGCCAGGTGAGGTATTTAATGGATTGTAGACAATAGCCTGATAGAGTTCGCGTCGTTGGTAGGACCAGCCCAGCAAAGCACGTAAGATACGAGGTTGAGACTTCCCGCCTCGCCATGACCCATGTGTTCATCGATAACGTTGCACAGCAGGAACATCGGCGTCTGCTGTGGCCATCAGTGATCATGTCGATCATGGGAGTCCAATAAATTAAGAAACCTCAACCTTGTTATGTATGTACATACATCATGCATATATAAAGTTTTTTCTGATAGGCTGACTTGACGGGTCGAATGGTCTCTAAAAACTATCGAAAGACATTCGGTGTGCCACCGGGTATCTTAAAGTGATTTTGACGAGGATACTATGTCGTCTCGATGCCTGGTTTCATCAGACTGCGTAAGCGGCATCTAGCGATTCGACACATCAATCGTTTGTGACGTTCATTTGATGACTACATCCATAGCACTTGCGCAGTAGAGATAAAAATATGCACTGTCATGTGTTGGGGATAGTAAGAGACACAGCTAGAGCATTAACAAACGATGAGCGATTCACGTACCCATGGCCACTCAAACCACTTGTCTCTTTTTTCATCATCGGAGACACATCCAGCCTGAGTACCCTCGCAGACGGATTTCACATCTGTTTGGTCGAACTTCGCTCTGACACTGAACCCAAGTTCATCGAGGACGCGGTCCTCGAAAACGTCAGGCTATATCATTGGTTTGTGAGTACTGGAGATTGGAGAGACAGCGGTAAGAAACCCTACAAAGGCGCAAACGGAGCTGGGGCTGTCTTGCCGGGGAAGTTCGACCGTTTTCTAAGAGGCGAAGCTATGAGTGAAGATGATATGAATGTATGTAGTTGCGCGACTTGCCATGAGATCTCCAACGGGTTTTGATGATCGATAGAAAGGACCGTATTCTTCTAGTCGAGTACTTCGATAATAGTCAGGGAGGCTAGTTGAGTCTCGTTTAGGAGTGGAAAACCCGAGGGAGCAAAGAACTCGGCGATAAGCATGCATGTTTTCAATGTGAGTATGTGTAGAGTTGATATCTTCAGCAGATGGAAATGATCAGGCTGTGGAAGATGTGGAAGGGAAGAGAGACGATGCAAGCGACCAGCGTCTCTTTTAAATGTGTGCTTAAAAGTTCACACCACGAGGGAGTAATAGTAATGTAATACCCCCCGAATAAAATGATGGTGCTGTGCCAATACGAGAAAAAACCAAATCTGATTCGGTGCATAAACTGCTCATTCTCGAAGTTCCAAGGATAATTTCATGGCCCTCTCAACGCTGGGCTTACGATGTGCAGAACAGACCAAGACCCCTGAAGAAGCTTCCGATTCGACGGAACCAGTGGTCGTGAAAGGTGTTTGCTCTTCCCCACCGACGACTTTGCGCATAACCCATAGCCAATCTCTGACCTCCTATCGGAAGGCACAAGTAACGGCCTCCGCTGAGGCGTATGGGGTTCACATCCTGTTTCCCCCGAGACTCACAAGGAGACGAAACGACCTTGGATGGCAGAAATTCCTGATACCGCAGGCGTTCAAAACAATGCTGCTGCTCTGGCAAAAACCATCCTGCATCCTGAAGAATGGACAGCAGAAATCATAGGGAGGCGAGAGCGCGTCAAGAGAAACAAAACACTGGCGACAGCTGGGCTGTTGTCAGCAATCTCGATTGCAGCCCTAGGACATCCAAAAGACAGCCAGTATCGATACCAGAGTAATCTCCCATCCTTCATGACCCCACAATCCGAACAGCAGCACCGTACAGCACCGTACAGGGTGCTCGGACCAGGTGTGACTATGTCACAATGACAGTCACGCCATCCAACAGTGAGGCGACGTTTCATCTGCTCGACATGTGGGGGCAACATGAAATCTATGCAAAGATTTGGGTTAATCAAAAACCCATCTGTCTTCGTCGACACACTGTAAACACGAAGTGAAAGGGTGTCATTTCCACAGTGTGGCGTGGTATAGTCCTCAGGCACCCTTGGGCCAATAGTCCCAGATATTGCGACCACAACATCACGAAATGAGAGAAGATCGAAGGCATAGCCGAGGACTCACCTCGTATCGCAATAGACAATGAGAATAGGAAGTTTGTCGACGCTCTTCGCACATTGAACATTTATTCATCGAGAAAACGGGTCCAAATCAAGCCAGTGGCAACCATTCGGCGTCAGGGGCGGGTTGGGAGCACCATTCGTCACTGAGCCGTTTCGCCCACGGGACTCCATGAGTAGCGAACGACTCGTGGCTTGATCGACATCTGCCCGAGTTGAGATTTGGCGGGTTTCTATAAGATCCTCCCACAAAGATGCCCCGAGGAGGTATATTCTGATGAATTAAAAAAATCATATTCTGGCGGCCATATATATCTTGTTATGACCAGCGAAGCAGCAGTCTGTCGAAACCGGGATGAAGCTTGGATAAAGATGTAGAAAGCAGCCACAAGCGCAAAGAAAGTAAGCTTGTGGCCCCGGGCCCAAAACGACGCCATAAAACTTGAGGATCGTCTTTGGCGGTGTTGCGTTGCTCTGGAGTCTGGGGTACATGATGGAGGTGGGAGAGCAAGCAAACAAATTTGAAAGTCCTTTGTTGATGTGGGCAAGTCCGACGAATCTCATCCACAAGTTGATTTTCTGCCACCTGTACGGTGCGCGGCAGGAGGTAGAGCTATTCCCTCTATCCCCTCTATCTCTTCATCTCAAGGGCTTCAATCGTTCGTTGTCTGCCAATGTCTGATACCGCCAATTCAGATTGTTTCGTGATCGCGAAGTAGCGGCTG
>QOVE01001083.1:0-14814 GCA_003521275.1 Tricholoma sp. MG99
GAGGGACACGAGACCCGGTCCCACGCAGAAAAGCCTGCTGCGTAATGCAGTGACGATCTCCCAAGGGGGAATGTAGCACCCAGGTCAAGACGTTTTCATGACTTGACGGAGCTCCAGAGCGGTGAAAGATATCGACCATACATGGTACGAACGAGATCAACCGACGCAACGTGGGTACGTGTACAACATTTAAATGCGACAAAAACGTCTTAACGAAAAACCGAGTTTGTCGTTGCAGCTACAGAATGGAAGGATGTATAGACTGCGAAAATCGGAATCCAGAGAAAATGTAGTGGTGTTTGATGTAGTCCAGAAAGAAAGTATCCAAATATACTGGCAGTGGTAGATGTGCTTTGACGGGGACTTGAATCAGCTGTCAATGATATTGAAATTGAGAATTTTTGGAGTCAGCCTCGCAGAATTCATTCCTCTAGAAAGGTAACAAGCCTGCGGAATGAAACGATGTAACATTAGCACACATGAGATCACAACCCTGGATTGACCAATACTTACATATATCGTACTAGAGTATTATTTCATGGGTCGCGTGCATAAAAATGCTGTGTGAGTTTCTACTGTATGTGGTCATGAGGATGCCCATTCTTCGTCACTTTTCGGATAACGTCGTCTAAAGTACGACACGCGTCCCTCGATTCCAATTTTACGTGCACAGCCCAAGAAGCCCTGACCCGAAATAGAAGAGCTAGTGATCGATTAACTCCACGAGTCGAATCATGGAGATAAGGCTAGCGAACGTTCTGGGTTATCAAACGAAGGCCTACAGTTCAGTGGCAAGCTCCTAATTGTGATTGGACTAGCCCAAGGGTGCGGCGTATCAAGGGCTGCTGGCGTCCTTCCTGCATAGCCATGGCATCACTAATACCTAGGGAACTCTTGAGAATGAAGCGTAGGACCTAGGTACAGTATCTTGTGACCATAGCTATATTTTGACATGTTGAAGAGTGCCTGACAAAGTGGTACGGGGAGGGGGGGTTTAGCATTTACGGTAGAAGTTGAGGATCTGCGGCCGTCCTGACAAGAAAAAGTTGGTCTAAGCATTCAAAGGAATCATTGGTAATATATTGCGGTTGTCACGGTCTTATCTGATAATAATTTTGGGCGGTTACCGAATTCCAACTTCAACGATCCATCGATCATGCCCGAGCACTGCCATATCGGAAAGACGCGCGTGCCGAAGAGGTGAGTCAGCAATCATATGGCATAGCTATATAAAGGACTATAGGCCATCCCGACAGGCTTAGCGATCGTACGAAAGTCTGATTAACACGAGGATACTATCAGATAATCGATGCTACAGGAAAGAAGGACTTACAAAACACATGTCGTATATACATACCGCCCGTTATCATGGCGATTGCACGCGGAAGCGAAAAACGTGGCCATCACGCATGAGGACAACCACTCGCCAACCTTGCCTGAAGTTCATCGATGAGGGTCGTCCATGGGGTAAATCTTCGTGTTCTGTTCGTAAGGTAAGGTTGCACATATGAAAGACTCTGATGGCGCGAAACTAGCCTGGGATCCCCCGGATTATGCATGAGACCTATCGCACAGTCGGATACCGCTGTCAAGGAACCAACAAATCACTGTGACGTAGGATTGTGCCCACACTGGGACGATCAGGTCATTGATTCCAAGCGCGCCTGGATAGCGTGTTGTCGCGCCGTAATAGCCGTACACGTTGTGTGCCAATGCCGCGATGCGCCCTCATGCCGGTGTCAGGTGGTTAATTTATTGGACGGCTAAATGGAATATAGACTGTAACAATGAGGTCCCGAGGACAAGCTGCGAGCGACAAGCATCGAAGGCGGTGTTCTGGATTGCGAGATGAACCACACAACGAGTATGACGTGAGGTGTAAAACGTTGAATATTGGTGGCTTGAGTTGTTAGTTGGCTGTCAATCCGAGCCGAGCGTTTTTGGGCAGGCAAGAATAATTGATATTTGGGTAGAAGAGATCGATTAAATGTTGATCTTGTGACAATAAGTTGAACAACTATTGAAGAGCAGAGACATTCTCCTCGCTTGGCGCACTAGAATATTATGTCAAGGATGACGCAGATCCGTTGAAAGAAGGTATGTATCGCATCTTGATAGGAGAGCCTTTGGATTATCGAAGAGTGGAACATATCACATGTTGTGACTGCCGAACGCCAAAGAAGTAGATACCTAAGACAAGTTAGAATAAGTACTAGAATTGGAGTACAGAGACATGAGCACGTCGTGCCCGCGATAAGGCAGAAGTGATGCCATAGTTGGAGCCTAAGGTGGAGCGATGCCTTTACGTTGCGGTGTAGATGGAACCTACGTTACGAATAGGGTCGATAGATGCTGTCTGTCTGTCTGCCATAGTGGTGGCCTGCCTAGACTTTTACAAATAAAATTCAGTTGCCTTTCAGCGTACTGCGCCAAGCTGCACTGCAAAGATCGGGCCCGTAGCTATAGTGTGTCAAAAGCTGTCCATGTCGGTGAACGAACGAGCAACGGATCTTGTAACGGGAAGCGAAGCAACCGACACATGGAAGTGAGTAAACCATATGCATGACAACTAGCATTTTACAGAGCGGAAGAGAAAAAAAATGGAGTTGTTGCCAGCGTGACAAATAAAATGTGACACATAGAGGTTACTTGTTATGGACACAGCGCTAGGCGCTCGAATGTATTTTGATCACATATAAGGCGCACAGCGCGCTGTTATGAGGCTACACCTTTTCCACTGAACTTGTGCTCTGGAGGATACAATTGCAGCTGGACTCGAAGGACGGCCTTGGGCTAGACCGGAAAACTGGGAAATTGCTGGATATATTAGGAAGCCAGTAGAACTCTGTACACAGCCTTGGGGATCTCAGATCAAATTGTTCGTCACACTGTAGTTGAGGGTTTATAACTTCCCCACCCAGTGGACCTCTGTCCTTAATGTCTGGCAGTCCTTCTGAAGCTGCAGACGACCTGCCCGCAAATATTCCTTCCATCACTATCTTTCCTGACTCTACTCACATCCTTGCCAACCCCCTGACCCCGGTCGATGGCTTTCTCTCTCCTACATCTCTCTCTCCACGACGTCCTGCTTCTTTAGACGGTTTATCATCTCCTATTTTTCACGATGATGCCGCTTCAATCACTCCTTCGTCCCCCACTCTTTCAAATCGCTCCTCTCTCGTTCATTTCAAGACTAGTATGGACTTGCGCGATAATGAACCAGAGCATCAGTCTCGGCGTAAACTCAGTAACGCCACTTTCTCTTCCGAAATTACAGAGCCAGAACCCCATCATTCTGACTTGGTTCCTCGCTTAACCCGGGAATCTGCCTATACGGTTGTCAATGAAAGGGAGGCTTCGGCTTCTTCCCAGCCGCCTATAATTTCAGAGCCTACAAAAAAGTCTGAAAATAAACAGACTAAAAAGTCGGACGAAAGTGCAGTAAAGACTGCCTACCAGATTGAAATCGAGCAGGACCTTGGTGTGGACCCAACACCCTTCGCGTTTAAGCCATATCAACTCGCACATGCTCTCGATTCCAAGAATTTCGAGGCAATATCAGCTTTGGGTGGCACTTCGGGTCTTCTCAGAGGCCTTGGTACCAAAGCTGACTACGGCCTCTCTGGGCTAGCCGTCCAGTCGCGTACTTCCTCAATACGTAGTCTATCCAAGCGTGATCAAGGAGCTAGTCCAGGCGAGTCTCATCGCCATGACCCACAACTTGAGATGGAGTTGGTACCCGCCATCACTCTCACCTCTCCGGATGGGCCCACCACCGCCGAGACTCTGTCACTGGACTCTTCTGAAGACGGGCCCGCATATCACGCAAATATGAAACTTAGACGCCGCATATATGGCGAGAATATACTACCAACGCGTGCCAGCAAGTCGCTGTTGCAGTTGATGTGGCTCGCACTCAGAGACAAAGTATTAATATTACTGTCGATTGCGGCTGTCATCTCCCTGTCTTTGGGGTTGTTCCAGGATTTCGGGACCCCAAGGCCGCCTGGACAAGCACCTGTGGATTGGGTTGAAGGTGTTGCTATTATGGTTGCTATCCTCATCGTTGTAAGTTTTTTTTTTGCATCCATTGCACTCGTCCAAGTACGCTTGTTTGCTAACGGATTTCCATATTAGGTCGTGGTAGGTTCATTGAATGATTGGCAAAAAGAGCGTCAATTCCAGGCGCTAAATGATAAGAAGGAGGATCGCGGCGTCAATGTAATTCGACAAGGCGTCCAGCGGGTGGTTGACGTCAAGGTCCGTGCCTCCATTTTTATTGAACGCTGTTGATTGACGTGCATACAGCAAGTCGTGGTGGGTGACATAGCGCTCATAGAACCTGGCGAAATCATCCCGTGTGATGGACTATTTCTATATGGTCACAATGTTAGATGCGATGAGTCAGGCGCGACAGGGGAATCTGATGCGATCAAGAAAATGTCGTTTGAAGACTGCATGGAGGTACTCAGAGACGGCGGGACGCTCGGGCACACCGATTGCTTCATGATTAGCGGCGGCAAGGTTCTTGAGGGCGTCGGGCGTTACGTCGTTGTCGCCGTCGGGACGAAGAGCTTTAACGGCCGAATTATGATGGGTTTGTTTTTTTCTTCATTTGATCTTTGCGTAAGGCATTAACCTGTTTTTTCACAACTAGCACTCCGAGGAGAAACCGAGAATACACCATTGCAGCTCAAGTTGAATCATCTTGCTGAGCTTATTGCCAAGATCGGGTCATTGGCCGGTCTCCTTTTGTTCGCTGCGCTTTTAATTAGGTTTTTCGTGCAACTAGGCACACACCAACCTTATCGGTCCGTATTTCATTCATTCTAATGGACTGCTCACTATATGCGTGTTGTGCTTTACATAGAACCCCAAGCCAGAATGGTATTGCATTCGTCAATATTCTCATTATATCTGTGACCTTGATCGTCGTTGCTGTTCCCGAAGGTGTGTCGTGTTTCATTTTTGCATCAATTCGGTCCGTTCGACGGTCTAATCCTCAAACCATCTAGGTCTCCCGCTTGCTGTAACTCTCGCCCTCGCCTTTGCTACGAAACGCATGACATACGAGCAGCTCCTCGTCCGGTTGCTAGGCTCTTGTGAGACCATGGCTAACGCCTCCGTCATCTGCACAGATAAGACAGGCACTCTCACGCAGAACGCCATGGCCGTCGTTACAGGCTCTGTCGGAATACACGGGAAATTTGTACGGCAACTTGAGAACAACGTAGCCAGGACAAATGCGGACGAGAAGACCGACGGGAAGACTGAGGTCAGGGAACGGAGGCACAAGGACGACTTTTCCATCGATCAAGCGCTACTAAACACAATTCTCCCGCCACCACTTCAGAAGTTGTTCAATGAAGCAATCGCCGTGAACTCGACTGCATTCGAAGATGTAGATCTGGAGACTAACGAGGTGGTATTCGTAGGAAGCAAGACGGAGACGGCGCTACTGCAATTTGCGAAAGAGCTGGGCTGGCGGGATTTTACGAAGACGAGGGAGGAGGCGGATGTTGTGCAGATGATACCTTTTTCAAGTGAGCGGAAGTGCATGGGTGTGGTTGTCCGGAAGGAGAGTGGAAGGAGGTATAGGGTTTTCTTCAAAGGCGCGAGTGAGATTTTGTCCAAGAAATGCACGAGACATGTAGTTGTATCGCCGCCACCCCCACCACAGGACGAGGCGGTTAGCAAGGCGCAGAGTAAGCAGAAGGATGAGGAAGAGGACGCTCCGATTGCGACGAAGGAGATCGACTCGCTAGCTGAGGAGAACATCAGCCGGACAATCATATTCTATGCCAACCAAACGCTGAGGACCATCGCTCTATGCTATCGGGACTTTGACTCATGGCCCCCTCGGGATGTTGAACTCAATGAGGAGAACGAGGTATGATATATGTGATTTGCCAACTCGTATATTCATCTTTGTCCTGTCTAGGTGCCTTTTGAACACCTTTTGGAGAACCTGACTCTGATTGCAATTACTGGGATTGAGGACCCCCTTCGTGAAGGTGTCCGCACAGCCGTTGCAAACTGCCACAAGGCAGGCGTATCCATCAAGATGTGCACAGGCGACAATGTACTCACTGCCCGATCAATCGCGACGCAGTGCGGCATATTCACCGCTGGTGGTATTATTATGGAGGGTCCCGTCTTCCGGAAGCTTACACAGTCGGAGATGGTCGAAATCGTTCCACGGCTTCAGGTGCTCGCCCGTTCGTCCCCAGAAGACAAGAAGATACTAGTTGAGACACTTAAATCTATTGGGGAGATTGTCGGCGTCACCGGTGATGGTACGAACGACGGCCCTGCGCTCAAGACGGCTCATGTGGGTTTCTCGATGGGCATCGCAGGCACAGAGGTCGCCAAGGAAGCGTCAGACATCATCCTCATGGACGACAACTTTTCCTCCATCGTCAAGGCAATTATGTGGGGCAGATGTGTGAACGATGCTGTACGCAAATTTTTACAGTTCCAACTCTCCACCAACGTCACGGCGGTAGTAATCACCTTTGTTACGGCGGTTGCTTCTTCGCAGGAAGCCTCGGTACTCTCTGCTGTGCAGCTGCTATGGATCAACATCATTATGGACACTTTCGCTGCGCTTGCGCTCGCGACGGACCCTGCGAGTGAGTCGTTGCTTGATCGAAAACCAGACAAGAAGACCGCGCCGCTGTTTTCCGTGGAGATGTACATGCAGATACTGTTCCAGTCGGTATACCAAACTCTGATCATTCTCATCTTCCATTTTCTTGGGCAACAAATTCTCACATTCCCCGCGGACATGTCGTCGTCGACACGCAGCACGACAGTACAGACGCTCGTGTTCAACGCCTTTGTGTTTGCGCAGATTTTCAATTCGGTGAATTGTAGGAGAATAGACAAGAAGCTCAATGTCTTTGAGGGCATGACGAGAAATACATACTTCATGGCCATCACACTGATTGGTGAGCGATGATGGTTGTCTTTTCTCTGTATGTAATGACTTAACTGCGACACAGAAATTGGGGTACAGGTCCTTATCGTCTTTGTTGGTGGTGCCGCCTTCCAGGTAACTCGTATCGGCGGCCGTGAATGGGGTATTTCTCTTGCGTTGGGCGTCGTTTCCATTCCTCTTGGCGCGATAATCCGAATACTGCCTAGTGAGCCATTCGAGAAACTTTTCAGGAGCCTGGGACTACTTGGTCGGGACATGGTCTTGCCTTCTATCCGACCTGAAGCTGAAGGATGGAGTGGAGCTTCTGCACTGGTCCGGGACAATCTAGGGACATTCGCTAACATTCGCGGCGGTCGTATGAGGTCGTCGTCTTTCGTCGTCAAGAGTAGATTAATGCGCCGTGGTAGTCACGACATGCAGAGACCTCTCAAAGTGTACGTTCATTTTTTATATCATGACACTCGTTTATATACTAATTGTGGGGATGGAACAGTTCGTCGTTGATGACCATGGTACCAACACTGGTCGCTGGAACCATCGTCGTTCCGCCCAAGCCTAACGGCAAACTGTCTGACCCCGCCGATGCGGATCCATCAAAGTCGTCTGCCGCCCTATGGGAAGGTCGACTCCAGCTCCATCCTGACACGCCCCCTGATGACCCAGTATTCAAGCGATATGGAAATCCGAAATCTCCGTAACGACTTCTTTTGGGCTTTACATGTTTCCTTCTTTCGTTCTTTCATGGGTAAGAGTTACTGGTTGTGGCATTGTCATTGTCATGCAAATTCAAGGTTTCGTCGCATCGATCTGTTTCCCACATCATGTGTACTACGACTTCACCCTGAGGGATTCTCACTCAGTGGAATCCTCAGCCATGCATCTTTCCCTAGACAGCCGAGTTCGATCCTGTGTATTTTTTTCCGGCATGATGTTAAGCAACGTTCATGACACTATACATAGTTTATCACGTGAAAAGTGTCGGCATGAGATTTAGAACAGATTCTTCACATACATAGGCACACACCAATTATAACTCACATACCTTACGTATTTATAACTTCCTAATACTTACTTATTTTACGCACATGCATAACTGTATCCGTAGCAGGTTTTGAGCCTACATGTACATACTTGGCTTTGCTTTACTAGCTGGCACATTGCAACAGTTGCCAATTTGTAATTGGTTACCCAGAGTTCCCGAACTCGAAGGCGCAGCGTTACCACACCCACTGTGACCCCTTCTGGATCATCCGAGTCTGTAGGTGCCAACGTCGCGTACATAAATACTTGGTGACTCACTGGCACTGTCACTCACGTTCCTTTATCTTGACGCCGTTCAACTTGAAGGAGCTCTGCCGTAAACCCCATGGCCTTCCTAGACAAACCTGCTGCGAAGCGAACCCACGCCGAGATCTTTCCTATCACCCTATTTCGCGACTGGATTCAATCGAACTTGCACTGCCTACAAGTCCACGCTTCTACCGCCCTGTACATGTCGTTCCAGCATTGCGTCATAATTGCTCATTTACACAGTTACACTACCACCGGTTCGCCATTAGGAGTCAAGCTTATAGCAACCTGAGCAATCTCTAAGGCCACGGGGACATTAAGTTTAACCAAGGCAGTGTCTGTCAGTGTCAAGGAATTTTCCAATGGAACTGAAGATTCCACACACTAATGACGATCCCCTGATGGACCAGAATCCGCGCACAGCCTTCGGGAGCCGACCGCGCCATGACTCGTGCTCAACTTCCAACTTGTAGTATTAGTGCCAGTGGTCGTACGACAATTCTCATCTTACTAACCGTTCTTTTTTATTGTTCTTCTGTGTGCCCTCCTCGGTTGGGCTCCCGGGACAGCATATGTTTAATAATTTATCAGGCCTATATGCTGTCGGCTTCCGCGCAAAATCCATCGAGTCTCAGAATTATCTTTATGTAATGAGTATAATGAACGGTCAGTATGCGCTGTTATGCTCATATCAAATTTTTGAAATCAGTTCGTCACCAGTTCTCCATTTGTTAGTGGCTCATTTGTTTTATAGGATACGCTCTGCTTGGCGAGGCTGCGTCGTGTATCAGACGACGGGGGGTCGGCTCTCTGCTGCCGGTGATCACACACGACTTTATTGTAACACGGTCCGTTGCTCTTTCTGAGGGCTCCTTTGCAAATTGTGCTTGTCATGTTGTCCAATTTTGCGGAGTCATAGCGTGGACACAATGTCCACGGTGTCAGTGGAGATTCGTACTAATTTCGTAGACACATGACGATGCTTCAGTCTTTCCGACGACTGAATCAATTCATTTACAACTTTCCACAACTTGCTCCTCCACTTCCGAGTCAACGCGTGGTGCACGCGCCGCGGTGCAACTTGGCAGATGCAAGGTCAATGTTCACAAGGTCATTGGCTCAAATAGCTCACAGTGAATATTTATTAGGTCTTGAGCTATGGATTGTAAGTACGACGAGGACGTATTGCACGGTAATATTGCATATACGTAAACACCGTCGTGAACAACAATCAAGATAAGCGCTCAACCGAATTGTGTCTAATATTAATAATAGCCATGGATACAGATCACAACAATGTGACTGTTCGCGAATGTGACATGCGCTGATCGATCTTTGTTTGGTTCAAGTTCAACCTTGCCTTCCCCACATCGTCAAGCCTCCATGTCACTGATTAGCGCCAACACCACTCCCGTCGGGCAAGATGCATCGACATCCTCCAGGGGATTTCCCTGGGCCAAAGGAGTAAAAATGAACCGTCCTCCCGATCGAAATCCGTAAGTGATTGACTTGAGATCAGCAGCAGATCACAAATTCACAACAAACCTTTTGGTAGAAACGTACATGGAGAAATTCGAGGAGTCCCAGTAGGCTCAAAATTTGCAAATCGTATCGAGTGCAGCGAAGCTGGCGTACATGCGCCTTTGAGGGCTGGGATCCACGGAAATCAAAAGGATGGAGCCTTTTCAGTTGTGCTGCAAGTTTTCTTTTGCTCATACCTTGTTCTGCTTACCTATGACTGCCTTCCAGCTCTGGTGGCTACGAGGATGATGTGGATGATGGTGTCACTATGTATGCTTTTCCGATGTCTTCTTATGTGAGGTTTCACTAACTGATCTTGTAGTACTTACACTGGCCAAGGTGTATATTGTGACGACAAAGCATAGAGATATACTGATTTAAATGTTTAGGTGGCCGAAATACCAAAGGAAGTAAAATGGACCAGATGGAAGGCAAAACAGTGAGTTGCTCAAATCAATTGATGGCACAACCAACATGACACCTTCCAAGCCTTGGGAGGGGCCACAGAATGAAGATCAAGAGTGGATCCGAGGAAACAAAGCGCTGAAGGTGTTTTTTTTTCTGCCTTCCGTTATGTGCACTTAATCTGTCTGGGTTAGATCTCTGGTGCCACGAAGAAACCTATTCGTGTTGTTCGGGGCCATACTCTCGATTCCCGGTATGCACCGGCAGAAGGGTAAGTCATTAATAGCTACTTACCAGGTATAATAAACAAATTCAATTTTCCCGCTAGCTACCGATATGATGGTTTATATGAGGTTGTGGACGTGAGTAGGATCGAGAACAAGGTATATGTTTTCTATTTAACGGCGATTATTGCTTTAGGCCTGGCGAGCAGTAGGCAAAACAGGATTTAAGACTTGCAGATTTACATTTGAGGCAAGACTGTTGTGTGCTAACCACGTCATTCCACTGATAGAGTTTTGCCAGCGTCTTCCAGGACAATCTCCCATTCCAGGGACACTCCCGAAAACTCACATAAAAAAAGCAACGTCGTCCTCGATTTCCACGGCCAAGGTGCAGTCATCGATACCTCCCGTTCCGGTGACACCGCAAGCAAACCACAGAAAAAGAGCTAATTCCCTTTTGACTCCCGCTGCTGCTAAGGTGCCATCGTCGATGCCTCCTAATCCGGTAACGATGCCAAAGAGGCGTATTGAAGGATTCTCTACTCCTATCGCAAGGGTGCCGTCTTTGATACCACTCGCAGGTCCTTCGAAGCCAGTTTCCACCATCACCAGAAGGGCAGACCCAACAGGTGTGACTGCATCACACAAACTACCCTCGCAGCCACCCTCTACTACTAAACGATCTGATCAGTCAGAGACCGTCGGACCACATAGAAATAAAGCGGACTCTTCGAAGCCGGAGAAACATCGGCGTAAACAATCTGCTGAGAGCAGTCTTCTACTGCCATCCCAAGCTACAGGACCAGTCCGTCATCTGTCGGACATGACCCAACGTCTTACGCTGCAAGCGGAGGCCATCCACAAGTTACCTACTCCCCGTCCCACTATGCCACCGGTAGAGCCGCTACAACCCACGAAGAAGGTACAGATGCAAGTAGGGGAGAAATCTGTGAAACTCCCTAGCATGAGTGCGGCAGGTCCAGCCACTGCTGCTGTTCTGGAGACACACATGGCGTCGTTTCAAGGGATGAAACGGCGTCTCGATGATGATGAGACGGATAGTAGGTGCGGTCACCCCGCCAAGGTTAAGAAACGAAATCATTCAGTGGTGAATATCACTCCTGTTTCATCTGCCAACAGCAGGTGGGCAACTGTAAAAGGCAAGAAGAAATGCGAAGGGATTCATTTCAAGAAACAAGTGGAGTGATGAAGGTGTTCCCTTTTTTTTCTTCTTTTTTTTTCGTCTTCTGTTTTCTATAAGTCCTGGTCTCCAATTGCAAGTCCCCTCCATTATGCTTCAAATGTATCCTAGATAAATATGTATGTAATAAATGCTTATTTGGTCCTTCGACTTGTCAATGTAGGGTGTGTATCAGTCCAACGATGATGCACCTCTACTACATAAACTTATCTGGAGCTTGCAGTTTGTATGCACAATGCACAAATGTTTTCCAGTTTCTGATGCAGTCATGCAATTTTACGTTGAGCGCTGCCGGCCTCTACGATTCCCGCTCTGTGGCGAGTGGGACTACTGTAGGAGTGATGGTGCTCTTGGTGGCTCACTGGTGAGTCCTGAATCAGAGCACTCCAAGGGCCTTGAAGGTTTATTCCATCTGAGCGGCGGCCTCATGGGCTGGCCAGACGTCTCCAAGTGCCCACCAGAGCCTTGTCTGAAAAGAGATGAGAATGATAGCTGATGTAGTGGACCATCTTAAGGCTTCTGCATAGGTCTTGGCCACCATTTGGGCTTGTACCTCGAAGATAGCACGTCAAATATCTACCTGCCTCGTTGGTCTAGTCTTTCAGAACAAGATAAACAGACCAGGACCTTTGTGGATTCGGTAACTCTTGAAAGTTCTCGTTTTAGCTCTTAGTATTTTTTTCGCGTCCAGCCAGGGGCAGTAGTATAAACCATCTAACATGAACAAGTCATCAGGAGCTAGCAATTTACCAGCACGGGATAGTTGCAGTGACATAATGCGCTGCAGCACGACCCGTCGTAGACAACTGCTCTCAGGCTGGCTCATATTGAACTAGAGGATGTCATCAATCACGTAGCTGCAAAACAGTAATCTTTGCTCACGTCCGTAACGACTTTCAAATTTCACGATTAAGTCACTTCCGCTAGCCAAGAGATCGTCCAGCACTTGAATCTATGCCCCTCGAATCCGGAGAACTTGGTTTCGTAACACCTATACTCAGTGCATCTGTATGCATTGCAGTTGTATCCGTCGCAGATGTGCCTTCAGAAGGCCGCGAGAGAAGCAAATCGTTCTTTTCTGCTTCAGGTTCGGGACGAAGGGCCTCTAGCGTGTACTCGCGAGCAACTTTGAGGAAGTGTTCTGGCGTTAGACCTCGGGGACCACGGAATTTTCCAAACACGGCACGCTCTTCAGACTTTGACAGGCGAACTGAAGTGTGCACGTACGGTCTCAACTAAGGGGGAGAAATGAGGAGCATTGGGCCTAAACATGGACATCCGAAACGAAGATAAGAGTTACTCACCGGAGACGAGAGGATCTCTGCTATAGGAGGGGCAACATAAACACGAACTTTCTCATCCACGAGTCGATACTTGGCCTTTCCACCTATGACATGTTTTCCCGGAGCACCAGTACGGTGGCCTCCTGGGAGAAATGCCTGTCGAGTACCTGTTTCGACCTGGCTTAATTAATTAAAAACAACACGAATCACAGTGAATTTTGACCTTTGTAGTAGTCTTTATTGCCTCGTTTTGTAGTCAGCGGTCTCCGTGAGGCCTTTGACAGCCGCACAAAAGTAGGGAGCATCGAGTGCGAGAACTAGAGTCTGATGTCTACGTCACAGAAAACTTTGAAGGTTGTTGTTGGCGATTTCCCACGGCACTGTTGCAGATACGATGGGTAAGAAAAATTCAAGTGCTCAAACAGCAGGCTCTAATCATGGGAGCAGGAGAGGGAAGGGAGGACGGGGTGGATCGAGAAGTGGGAAGGCGTATAGAGAGCGCGACAGAAATATGGCGAGAGATTATGATGGCGGCGAACAGAGACCAGAAAGTGTGATCAGCGAAGAGAAAGAAGAACAGGACCATCAGTCGTCAGCTTCCACTGGTACGTGGTTCGTTTCTCTTTGTGATATTGATTTAATCCATGTAGATGAGGATGATGAGCTTGCGGTCCAAATCCAAGTGCCTCTTGCTATGTGGGTGAGCTGGAAAGCTGTTTGATTTTTATACCGTCAAGTCAACGAGCAGATCTTTAGGACTTTGATCACTGCGACCCTCGTCGCTGCTCTGGCAAAAAACTTGCTAGATTAGGCCTAGTCAAAGAGCTAAGAGTTGGATCACGCTTCAGAGGTATTGTTGTTTCGTGAGTACTGTAGTTCTAGGGTGTATACATTACTTATTCCGCCTCATAGACCGAAAGGAAAGCAAGTCATAAGTCCCTCTGATCGCGAAATTATCTTGAAAGGAGGACTTGCTGTTGTGGAATGCTCGTGGGCCCGATTGGATGACGTTCCATTTGGAAAGATAGCTAGCCCTCATGAGCGTCTCTGTGAGTTTCGTCAGAAATCCTCCGTGTCTGTGTTCTCATTGGATCATAGTGCCCTACTTGCTCGCGACCAATCCGACAAATTATGGGAAACCATGGCGGTTAAATTGTGTGGAAGCGCTCGCTGCCGCCTTCTATATCACCGGATTCGATTCATATGCGAACAAGCTTCTCAGTGGTTTTGGCTGGGGTAGTGCATTTTGGAAGGTTAATCAGTACGCTCTGATTTTGTTTCACCATGCTACCAGTTCTTACATCCCGAAGGACATTTCTCAAACGATACAAAGAATGTCAGACAGCTGCAGATATCACTGCAATGCAAGAACGCATCATCCGTGATCTCGAGAGCAGCTGGGAGGAATCTCGCAGGCAAAAAGGTTGTTTAATATCTGCCGGTGTAGGTTATCTGGAATGCTGAAAGAAAAACAGATAACGATATAAGTGGCCAAGATCTCCTGGTTTCGAATCCAAACCACCTTCCTTCATCAAGTGATCAAGATGATACCGAGACGGACAACGAGGATGAGGATGAGGAATTTGAGCAAAAGCCCGGGTTGGAGTAACATTCCTGGGGTTATTCCACATAATGTAAGTGTGATGCACGGAGCTTTTACTCCAAGCCAACCAATATCCATTCCAGATTTATGTTGTTTGCCTGGGAATACCAACCAACATTATGCCTTGCCAACAACCTAAATGTCTTGAAGCCTTGTGATATGAACCTTGTGGCTAAATGTACTATGTCAAGGCCCTGCTCGAATCTCAAGCAATACGAGGAGACAAACTTGTGGCATGTGGGTGAGGTGCTGCGCAATTCTCGGTGAAAATATTGATGCCTAGCTAGATTTCCTGAATACGACTCTTATTCGCTTCTAGTTACACTTTGTGGGTCAATGGGCCTGCT
>QOVE01001086.1:0-14988 GCA_003521275.1 Tricholoma sp. MG99
GTCGCGGGGCTCATGAATTTGGCGTTTTTGGCATCTTCTGTCCCTGGGGGTGTGGTGAATGCGCAATATGATCCTAAACCTACGACGTCTAATAAGATTATGACTTTGAGGTTGGTGTTTTTTTTTTTTTTGTTCGGAAGTGGGGTGGTTAGAGCTGATTGTTGGGGTTGTAGGTATGAGAGTACGGCTGTTGGGGTGTTCCTTATTTTCGTTATCGCGGGTGCGACTGTCTGGGGGAGACTAAAACTTCCCCGTGTCAGCACGCAAGGGGCGCATATTCTTTCCATACTCTGCATATTACTTGTACGTCCGCCCCACTATTCCACCTGTCCTACACTAATTCACCCACCCAGACAATCACCGGGATCTACCGCCTCTCCGTCATGTACCACACCACCACCTCCCTCACCTCGCAAGCCCCGGGCTCGCTCAACTCGCACAGCGCCAAAGCCGCCTTTTACATTCTACATATACTCCCGGAGTGGCTTTCCCTTGCTGTGCTGTTTGGGTGTAACGTCCGGCGGGTGTTTGGCACAGGGATTGCGGGGGACCTGAGGCATGCGGACGAGACGCCGAAGCAGAGGGAGAAGAGGGAGAAGAGGGAGGAGAAGAGGAAGGAGAAAAAGGAGAGGAAGGAGAGGGAGAGGAGGGAAAAGGAGGAGAGGAAGGAGGAGGTTGCGAAATACGAGGCGACTCCGAGGCGCAGTAATCCGTTGGAAGTGGTATAACCGCTGCGTCTTGGTTTTCTCGAGTGCTCTTTGTGTTGTTTTTTCTTACTCTTTTCTTACTTTACATACCCTCGGTCAATATCATACCCATAATAGTCAGTACAGTCCTTTGTACACCAGAAAACCCTGTTCCATGCTCTTGCCTAGGCGGCCATACATAGCTGTTACATATCCTATACAATTTGTTCAGATGTTAAATTTTCAGTGATGACTTCTCTAGTTCTCAACAAAATAGGCGATTTCGGAATCAATAATAGAAGTACATCCTGCCATAGTAATTCTGGCTGTTGCAGTATATGTACATAGGCCCTTTGATCACGATTAAGCATTAAGCCTAATCTGCCAGTGATCCCCGTCGTTTAATTAAAATTTAAAACTATAAGCACTTGTAACGGCACAATCAAATTATGTACAAGCCACAACTCGGCACTGCACACAATTAATTTACATCTAAATTACATACACATTTAAGCCTGATGTCTTCGACGGCTCGGACCTGGCAGCAACGTGACCGTGCACGAGGCATCAACTTGAAGCTGCAGGGGTTTTACCCACACGATGCATGGTAGATATCAAGATATTTGCCAAGCCAGCTCGAGTGCGCGCCGTCGCGTCGTACATCGAACCCCATACCATGCTCCGCAGCACATGCACTGCGCAGACAAGGCTTATCGATATCTTATCTTCACCAGCAAGCTAGAAGTTCGAAAACATTTTACTAGTAAGCCTCGTTTTTCAGGTTCGAGTTGGGCAGTTGGCAGGAGGGCAGTTCGCAGTTGTGACCTCGTGATCATGCCAGTGAGTTCGATGCTAGTTGTCAAAAGTTGCCAGTGTCAGTTGTGTCGAGCTCGACATGTTACTGACCAGGATGGATCATGCATCGATCATGGATGCATATGGTGGATCCGGGATCCGGGATGACCTCGGATCCGGCGGGGTCGATATTGAACTTGAACCGATAATCGATAATCACTGGCTGTGGCATAATAGTCGACGAGACGAGAAGGTATGATATCAGATATATGATCAGAAAGTCTCTTGTTTCCCGAATCCGAGTCGTCGACATCAAATTTCCACATGCACGTGTGTGGGATAGCATAGATGTACACTGGCAAGGATCTCATGCTTCCTGGGCCCTGGCAACTTGAAGGATCTTATCTCTGTCAAATACGTCACGGCTTTTGCCAATGACGCGTGACGCGTGAACCGAGAGCCAGCCTGAGGTTCGCGGGAGCCTACTGCGACTTGTGAATTGGAGGATGATGTCATGGTGTGGTCAGGCGGGCCCGGAGTCAGTTTAGTAGAACGCGTCGCCGGGGTCAGTTGTACGCGCGCCAAGATGATGATAGAAAGTTACCGTGACGTTATGGGTACCTTGGGTCAACCACTAGCACAGTGGCAGGCTACACATCACGGGTGGAAATAGAGGGCGAAAATCAATATTATTATCATTGAGTTGGAATGCACTCGGGCTGGTCACTCCCACTCACCCAAGGCCTATAGTACAGAAATTCTATATCTCTATGTATCGCAAATCAAGTACAACCAGGTGACTAGATGAGTGCCCTTGAGATATAACACTGTGACATCCATATGGTAGAAGAGGCCAGAGGATGCAGATGCACCGGACAGCAGGTTGAACTTGAACCAAGCGTTCCCAAAAAGGCAGTTACATAATCCTCACAGTGACGCGGCGCGCCGTTAATTAGAGACCAGGGATAGATGGAAGAGAGTATGTTGCATAGGATGCAAAATGACTGAAAGAAATTTGTGGATGAATAAGTCGGATATGTGTAAACAATGGATTTCCACAATTTGCCAGTGAAAGGGCAGGCATTGAGACCGTGACGCTCATCAACGTCATCCCACTTCCAGCATCATCACTCTTTTGCAATTGGCCCGGGGCATAACCTCCTGTAGTCCTCGACGTACCGCAATGGGTGTATGATTCGATGCTCGCTACAAAGTCGTAAAAACACCAAAAAAAAACTAGTGATACAAACTTGCGTGGCGTGTTGAGTTGAATGTATTCGACATGCGTTGAGGAGGAGGTATTCAAACCAATGACACTCGTCACCCGACTTGGTGATCCGCCCCCACCGTCTTGGTCCTGTGCTACCCACGGCGACATCTTGTCCATTTCTGCTTTTTACATGGTGGTGGTGCACATTTGTCGATGCAGCACGAGGGCTGCTTGGGGGTGCGTATGATGGGGTTAGATGAACTTTGGATGAGTGTGAGTGTGGGTGGGGGTGTTGGATACTCTGCATTCGTTGCATTGCGGTGGGCGGTTACACGCGAGGAAGTAGCCCCACGCCATCACCGAGAGCGGAGCACAGAAGCCGTGGTGGTGCAGTAGGAAGTAGTTCCACGCGATACAGAACCGTACATGGCTTTTTTGTTAGAGATGCGTCGGCTTCTTGCGATTGTTCGAGACGCATATATGACGGACGGACTCTTGCGTCGATGAGGGTGCGGTAGGAGGAAGTAGTTTTATGGAATGGAGACTCGGAAGCCGTACGTGGGTTCTTGTTTGAGGCATAGGCTTCTGATTCGAGATGCGTAGGCTTCTTGTTCGAGATGCGTAGACTTCTTGTTCGAGATGCGTAGACTTCTTGTTCGAGATGCGTAGGCTTCTTGTTCGAGATGCGTAGGCTTCATGTTCGAGATGCGTAGGCTTCTTGTATGAGGCATAGGCTTCTTGTTTGAGACGCATACGATAGGTGTAGATGGAACGACTTCGGAGAGTGGTGTGCGATTACCCGGGATTCGGGGTTCGAGTTGTGATTGGGCGTTGGGATTCTGGCGGGCAGTCGGCCACTTGTGCACCCTATTTTGTCGGGCTTGGAAGAGCCACAGCAAAAGCGCTACACCGTGACGTCATGTAGGCTATAACTGTCCAAGGTGGGAAAGAGTGGGTGGAAGGAAAGACGGCTCGGTCCTACGGCCCCGGGATTTGCGTCGGTATCACTGTCGAGAAGTTTTTTTTCAGGGGGTGGTGTGTGCATGTGAGCAGTTGACGCCACGAGTTTGACAGGAAATTCCGGTGTGAAAAGTTGCACATTGGAGCTATGAAAAACTTCAGACATACGTCACAAGCAGCTTCTACAACCTACGAAAAAAAAAAAGATTAGCCCACGATACCCCAAGTAAGTGTACGCAAACTGACTGGCACCGGCCGCCGTCATCAACTACGCAGCGTCGAGTAGTAGATAGGCCGGGGTTCGCTTACCTGAGCGTATTCTCGTAACGCGGAGGCCCGCGCAGTATACTCGAAGCGAACACGGACCGTTGACCGTTGGTGTATTCATCGAAGAAGAGTGGTGTCGCCGATCGCAAGTGATCGAAGAGTGGATTCGAAGCAAAGTGTCTGTTTAAATATATGTGAAGGCCAGCTGCGATGCGCAGCGGTATGTTGCACGTTAAGATTGAACACGTGTGAGGTGAAGTGAGGTACTTAAGATCCGAGCAAAATGCAAGGAAAGGATTCACGTGAGAGGGCAGTGACTAAACTCAAAACACGAAACTAGCTGGCAACTATTGAACCTTGACTTTCCCAATTCCAATTGTTTTCCTCTGCTAAAATGCTAAACCGCCAACGCCCGCCTGCAATCACAATCCAACCCCCAAACATCGACGATCTCCGCCACTCCTACTTTGGTTACTCGCCACAATCAGAATCCGACGCCGTCTATCTCAATCTCGGCGCAGAGACTTCCCAGTCCGCGTTCAGCGTGACTGAAGATGGTCGCTCGTCCGCTATAGACTCTTGGGCCAGGTCTGGGTTCGCCGTCTACACCAGTCCCACAACGCGCACTGGCAACGTCCCCCTCTGGCGGTCCTCGCGCAGGTCCACCACCACCCCCAAAAAAGATCTCGTCGATCGTGATTGTGGCATCTGCTTCGAAATCTCAGTCGTGCCCTGCCGCACCTCCTGCTGCGGTACCATCTTCTGCCTAGAACACATCTCAGACGTACATGCCCCAAACAAACCCCAACCCTACTCCCACTAACTCACACCTGTCCAGTGGCTACACGGCTCCTCTTCAGACGGTCGCTGCCCAGCATGCCAAGCACCCTGCACCCTCGAATCAACAACAATCCTCGCATCCGCCGCTCCCACTCCCACCCGCTCCCGTCCCCTCGCCTCTGCCTCCTACACCTACCCCACGCCCCCCTCCCGCTTCCGCAAAACACCCCCATCCCCCCTCCGCCCAAAAGCCCCATCCACAACAAGCTCCTCCGCTCCCTCCACACCCATCTCAACACCCCCCACCTCCGCCGCGGAACTCTACAGCGACGACGAGGGTAAACCAAAACTACAAACACAATCGCGATCGCGATCAAGGCTTGGCAGCGCGAGGTTGTTGTATTGCCGAAATCCCGGCCCTGGGCCTGGGCCTAGCGGGGCAGCAGCTCGTGCGGACGTAACAGGACAAGCGGACGTGCACCTGCAAAAAGCAGAAATGGACAAGATGTCCCCGTGGGTAGCACAGGACCAAGACGGCGGCGGCGGGTCACTACGTTGGGTGACGAGTGTCGCTGGCTTGGCCTTGTTCTTGTACGCTCGAGAAGCCGTGGTGCATGGTGCGTAGTGGGCTTCTTGTCTTTTGAGGACGCATATGATGGGGGAGGCTGGAACTGCGAGGATGTGGCTCCACGCGATACAGAAGCCGTGGTGTATGGCTTTTTGTTTGAGGGCGCATATGATGGACCGACTTGAAGACCTCTCTTCTGTATCGATATAAGGGTGCGTGGGGCAGCTACACGTGATGAATCAGGATATGGCTCCACGCGATACAGAAGCCGTGGTCCATAGCTTCTTGTTTGTCTTCTTTGAGGATGAAGGGGTCTGGCATCAGTACGGGTGGAGTCAGTGATATAAGAAAACGGACAAACTTTATGAGCAAAAACCGTCGCCGTTCGTGACACGGCTAAGCCCTCCTGCACAGCCCTTCACGATAATTCAAACATTCCCAAAATGCACTGTGACACCTCACAGGAGGTTCCTGAGGAGTGCGAGCCGCTCTCGGAAGCGCTACGTGATCTATCTTTCGATTTCGTCTTTGACACTAGAAGTTCTCATCGATGACAGGGCTTGAAATCAATTCCCCGCCACCTCCTTATTGTCCAAAAATGCGGATTGTGGCTCGCCGCCTCTGCCTAGTTTCGCGTCAGACAAAGGAGGCTGCTGGACATGTACATGCAGTGCTTCAGCCTATGCCTTGGCCTGAGTGGAGATCGGGACCGGCGCCACGCTCCGAGGCATCTAGGGACAAGCGGCACCGCCCCCCCTCCCAAAGCAAGAGAAACATAAAGAGGGAACCAGGCGTTACTCGAGAATATGGGAGTGGAGCTTAAGGCGCCGTGCGGGGTTGGAAGATGGAGATGAAGGACGTGCTTGGGGAGCGGGCTTCGTACATGTCAGCTGGAGCATTGAGGGAGCGGAGAGGCGGAGCGACAGAGGAAGAGGAGGATTTGTAGCTAATGACTGGAGGGGGAATAGAGCGGACTCGTGAGGCAGAGATAACTCCAAAGCGAGCGTCGTTGCTTGTTGCGTGGACCTGCTCATCATCCACCCCTATATCGTAGTAAAACAAATGTGATTCCAAGGGCAGTGTTTCAGGATGAAATGGGAGGTGCATGACAAAGAGGCAGCGCTGGCATGGCTTCGGGATTTGTAGGGGCGAGAGGAGGATCTGGAGCGGTTGGCGAGAATGGAGTTGGTGAGGATGATGAAAGCATATCGCTTCGGTGAAGGAGAAGAGCGGGCGGTTTGAAGGTTGGGATGACACGCGCATGACAGGCCTACTGAAATTGTGTAAATCGATAGAATAAGTTGAAAAAAACGAAGAGACGAACCATCGTCCCCGAAAATCAGCGAGCATCAATTACAGACCGTCCGGATCGTCTTTATGGAGGTAGAGGAGCATAAGAGAATTTGGCTGGATTCCCTCCGACGTGGTTGGCGATAGGCGCGAAACCAGCCAACCACAAGCTCACACACTTCCCAAGAAGCAAAACGAAGAACAACCGATACTGCACATCTGCCTCCTGCAAACGGTTGTTCATGATAGACACCTTGTACGGACGAGTCGAACATGGGACTGGTGATTTTAGGCGTAGGTCAGATAAAATACGAAGATGAAGGACCCATGTACTAACGTGTAGTAGCCTGGGAGGCCTGTCGCAGAGGACTTCAAGAAGCCACGATGTTTGTTACTCCCAGCTTATCTAGAGCGTGGGGAGCGAAAATTAGGATGAAAAGCATGAAAACTAGACATGTCAGGCCCCCGATGATGGTTGCGTTGGAGGAGGAGGCCGATTCGGGGGAAGCGTCAAAGGCTCAGCGCTCAGGCTTTGTTGAAAATTGAAATCGTGGGGAACTTGAAGAGGTAGAGGAACGGAGGACGTGCAATGCAGAGACGGACAAGTCAGGGTAAAGGTTGACGATAACCAATTTCTAAAACGGGATTGGTCAGTCACACGAAATTGGCGCCCCTTGCCACAGCCTCGTGTTTCATTCTTTGCTCAGAGCCATCATGTCGAAACGCACCCTTCCAAAGTTGTCGTTACCTGCGATGTTCAAGAAGTGGCCAAAGCGCAAGCCGGAGTCTTCGAGAACCCCGCATCTGAATCCCGCCCAGTCTCATACAGCTCTCGCCGCGGGCCGCACTACTACTGAAGCATCACTCATCTCGTACAACCTTACTACCGTGGCAGCAGCCCCAGATCCAAATGCTATTCCATCCCTCTCTGAATCTGCCCCTACACCTGCAAATCATTCCGGGGCAAAGACTATCATTGTTAATGTGCTGGAGCTGTTGCTTGAGACTTCGAGCGCTATTCCTGGACCTGGCGTTAAAGCTGCATTGTCAGGATTGTTGGCAAGCATTGAAAGGATTCAAGTACGTTGATGAAACATGTGGTGGCTGTGAACACTGATCTGGAGAGGTGATCATTCAGGAAACATCGGACAATGATCGAGGGTTCAAAAACCTAGCCACGCGGTTGACAAGTCTTCAATCTATCCTCTCGAAGGTGAACAAGAAGGAAATCAATAGTGCAGATGTAGTCACCTTGAATGGAAAGCTTGGAGTGTTTGTGTCTTATATTCATTGATATCCCTCTCTCTCAGGCTAATGTATTGTCCTTGTCAGTGCAATCAAAAGCCTGACTAATGAATTAGAGAAGATATCTGGACCATTACATGCCCAATTTTTCAATAGCACTGATGACACATCCTTGCTGAAAAATCTGGATCAAATTATCAGTGAGGCTACTGTGAGTTCATTGATTGCTATACAGAAGTCACTGAGATCTGAGCCTTCTGCTATTGCCAAGACCATCCTCATTAAAGCTCCATCCACTCCATCCACACATGTTCTTTTCAATTTTAAGGACACTATTGAACATAAACTTGTTGCATCTTCTCAATTACAGCCAACTACTAGTGGCCCAGTCAGGATTTCTTCCTCTATGGATGTTATTCCCAAGAATCAGTCAATCCATGCTCACATACCTTTTCAAACTATTGAACTCTCTCAGGCTGAGGAGCCAGAGCTTGTGAATGCCACTGAGACTTCCTCTGAGACCTCCATTTCTAGAGTAAGAGTCTTTGAATTATTCTATAGGTGATAACTGATGTTGTAAAACCAGAATCAGCCAGCTGGCATACACCAAATATTTAAGGATACAAGGATCAGTATGTTTTCTATTGTTGACTGAGAAATTATGGAAACTCATGTTAAATAATTAGTGGCTGGTAGAGATGTTGTCATTAACAATGCTGTGAAAAATGTTACAATCATCAAGAGCAGTAAGACTGCTAAAGATACATTCACCTATATATCTGACCAGTTTATAGATCAGCCTTCACCAAGTTTTACCAAAGGTCAAGATCTTGTGTTGAAGATATTCTTTCTTCAAAGTCCTATTATAATAATATAAGCATAGCTAACAAGTCAGTTTTTTATCTAGATGAAGAACGAAAGAAAATCTTTTCTTGGTTGTCTCCATCTGCCATGCCTCAAAACAACTATGATAGTGCACTGGAGAAATGCCTGGAGGATACAACATCCTGGATCTTCAAAGAAGACTTTTTCATGGACTGGAAGCAGGGTGGTTCAGTTCTCCGATTAATTGGAAAGTGTAAGTCATATAACCTATACATTCTGATGTTTATTGATGATAACATAGCTGGAAGTGGCAAGACAGTATTATGGTATGTATATTAACTGATGCAAAGATCCAGGATTATATGAAATATAGTGCTTCAATCATTAATTCAATTGTCAACACTCCTTGCACATATTTCTTCTTTGACAGTAGAGATGCTCAAGCATCACTACAGTCATATGATGGTCTTCTTCGCTCTATTACATATCAGCTCTGTGTCTGTCTTGATACACTACCTGGTGCATTGGTGACAACCTACAAGAACTGTGGTTCTGGCACTACATTGCCATCAAGGGCTAATGTTCAGCAGATTTGCATATCTGCACTTCAGGACTTGCCAAAGGCATTCATTATTATTGATGCACTGGATGAATGCAA
Source organism: Tricholoma sp. MG99 (assembly GCA_003521275.1). Classification (NCBI taxonomy): domain Eukaryota; kingdom Fungi; phylum Basidiomycota; class Agaricomycetes; order Agaricales; family Tricholomataceae; genus Tricholoma; species Tricholoma sp. MG99. The sequence continues at coordinate 9,285 of QOVE01001086.1, forward strand.
TGAGATTATTCAGGTGGCTTCATGGCTGAAGAAGCTGTTAACAGAAGGAGGAGGGAGATTGCATGTGCTGATAACTAGCAGGGACAAGCCCGATATCACCATGCATTTTTCAAGGATCCAGCCTCAAGAAGTAATTCAGCTGGATGATTTCACTGCTGCAGACATCAAGTTATATATTGACACAAAAATGCAAGAATATGAACGACTCACATTATGGGATCAAGAAATCCAGACAAGCATCAGAGAATCTTTGGTTGCTGGTGCTGGTGGAATGTAAGCACACTTTCTGACAATTTGCAACATCTTATACCAAGGTCTATCTGTGTTTATAGGTTCCATTGGGTGGCATTGCAGTTTAGTGCATTGGATGATTGCAATAGTCCAGATGAGGTCAAAGCTCAATTGCAGAATCTACCTCAAGATCTCAACCAATCATACCAGCAAATATTTGCCAAGTTTACACATGCTCAATGTGACATTGTCATGACTATTATGCAATGGCTTGCATATTCCAAAGTAACACTTTCCATTGGACAGATCTGTGAAGCTGTTGCAATTGTTAAAGATGAACAAGACCAAAAGCCCAAATTTCAGCCAGGAAAGAAGTGGAATAAAGTAGCAGTGGAAAAAATGTGTGCTGATCTTGTGACAGTTACACAAGGTAGCAAATTTTTAATTTTTAATCCAAAATAAGACTGATCAATCTCATATAGGAGAAGTGAAACTGGCTCATTTTACTGTCAAAGAGTACCTTGTCAGAATACAAGCCAAGTTTAGCAGTGAGGATGCTAACTGCCTTATTGCTGAATCCTGCCTAGGATATCTGTTGCAATTTAATGAACAAGGAAGCCTCAATAGTGGGAATATTCATCACTTTCAGCTTGCTGGTTATGCAGCAGAGTATTGGTACCAGCATGCCAGAGATGCAAATCAATGTACCAAACAATCAGAAGTGATGAGGACATTGATGGACAGTATGTTTCAATATAATAGAGCAACATTTGTTATATGGATGCAACTATTTTGTGTGGATGAGCCATGGAACAGAACTAGTTTTGCAAGAAGGCCAACAACTTCTCCACTTTATATAGCATCAATACTTGGTTTTGCTTATCAGATTCAAAGGCTGATAGAGAGGGGGGCAGATGTTAATGCACAAGAAGGGAAATATGGCAATGCACTCCAAGCTGCAGTATCTCATGAACATCTGGACATTGTGAAGCTATTGATAGAGCAGGGGGCAGATGTCAATGCACAAGGAGGGAGACATAGTAATGCACTCCAAGCGGCATCATTTGGTGGACATTTGGACATTGTGAAGCTGTTGATAGAGAAAGGGGCAGATGTCAATGCAGAAGGAGAGAGATATGTCAATGCACTCCAAGCTGCATCATTTCATGGACATCTGGACATTGTGAACCTGTTGATAAAGAAAGGGGCAGATATCAATGCACAAGGAGGGGATTATTGTAATGCACTCCAAACTGCATCATATCATGGACATCTGGACATTATGAAGCTATTGTTAGAAAAAGGGGCAGATGTCAATACACAAGGAGGATTATATGGCAGTGCACTCCAAGCTGCATCATTTGGTGGACATCAGGACATTGTGAAGCTGTTGGTAGAGAAACAGGCAGATGTTAATGCACAAGAAGGGATATATGGCAATGCACTCCAAGTTGCATCATATCATGGACATCTGGACATTGTGAAGATGTTGATAGAGAAGGGAGCAGATGTCAATGCAGAAGGAGGGGAATATGACAATGCAGTTGAAGCTGCATCATACCATGGACATCTAAACATTGTGAAGCTGTTGATGGAACATGGGGCAGATGTTAATAATGAAGGCAGGAACCAACATTTGTTGAATCATCTATTTCTTGAGTTGTAATATATATAATAGTTGTCATTGAATAATATACTGCACTTAGTGTTTGAAAGTCCAGTTCAGTCTGGTTTTTTGACCAAAACCTGATGAACTGGAGTTGCAACTGGTCCATAAGTGTCCCATAAGTTGCATGGACTGGATCTAAACTATCTAGGACCAGTTTATTGCAGTTTCAGTTCATTGACCAGTTTGGACCAGTCTTTTGTCATACAATTAGTTGTACCAATTGAACCAAATATATGCTACCTGGACCTTTCAAAAACTGTATGTACAAATGGATAACATAATTTCCCAGCATTTTGTTAAATTGTTAGGAAATTTGATCAATATTTGAGTGAGCTATAGCCAAAACAAAAGTACATTGCATTTAAGGTTGTAGTTCATAGTTGTATTTGTAGTATGTAGTTGCAACTTGTTAGGGATGTTGAATGAATGGAATCTGCATGGCACACATCATTAAGTATGCTAATGCTATGTCCATGATTGCATACAGTTGTACCAGAAAAATTAATAGCATAAGGTGTTGTAGAGCTCGATGCTCTGCTCGTAATCTTGACAGCTGGATGTGTTTCGTGTCCGAAGCCATGATTGGCATGTGACTACGACAATCACCTGCTCTAACGTTGGTACACGCATTGAACGTGTGTTCATTGATTTCCCTTATCTTTCATCCTCTGTCTGGCCGACTAATAATCTACTGAAATTCTTTTGCCTTTGGGTCAACATAATCCATTCGTTATCCTATTGAGTCAAGATTGGAGCGATCAGCCGAAGAAGATTCCAAGGGATGGACTGGTTTTGCAATTTAGAAATTTGTATGCTTCATATGTTCCATTGTATTAATTTGGCTTTGACATCTAGCGCATCAATTGTTCATTTATCGCTACCTTCTCTACCGTTTGGGTGTTACTATGGGATTCAAGCCATTGGGACGTAAGGTTGAGAGCCACAACTTGGAGGATGCTGCGCTTGAAGAGGATGAGCAACGCAAGGCAATAGCATTCACAAGTCGGTGCGCACCTCCCTGAGCAATTGCCCAATGGTCCGTCTACTATATACATCTGTATGTTGAACTTTTTACATCAATCCCTCGGACTTTACATTTTTCACATGCCTGCATACAATTCTTTTATCTCAATTAGTCTACATCATTGTTGTATGGCCCGATTGATGCAAGAGTACGCATGCAATTGGATTTTCTCCTATGCTTAGTATAAAGGTGTCCTCCCACCTTCGAATGGAGTATCCTTCCTTCTGACGAAAATCTTGTTGCGAGGCTTTAAGTTTAGTCTCTTACAAGAGGAGCTTAAGTTTTCTACACAAAAAGGTGTAGTACTAAGAGTTTTATCCCTTTTAACTGATCTTCTGTTTTCTAGATCTCCTTAGGTTACAGATTCCTCAAGGAACACTGCAAATTATCACAGCTCATCTCGGCATCAATCTTTTGATAGGAATCTCTTGTGAATCCGAAAACGAAAGCTTCAGCCTTTCTCGCGTGAATGCGGGTCTCCCGAAAAACCCCACTCTCCATCCACCACGGCCACTATCCTTGACATTTCGCATCTACCCCACATTCTCATCTATAACTCCTTCATCCCCAATCATCTACTAATTTGCCCTCTGGTGTTCGACGACCCGAACAAGGACCTCATGTGCTCACACTTTTCCCTACCGCAAAGGTATAAGTAATATAGCCAGAGTCACTTTGACACACCAAAATACTTGTGATAAAGTGTTTTGGTCATAACTTTCTCAGCTCTTGACCATTTTTTATGATACAAAGGGTGAAATTGAGGGGATCATGTGTGGGAACCAGGGGGTATATCTCATGTTGAAGTAGTGTGTGTGGGCACACCTACTCCTGTGGTCATGTGACCACATAGTCAGTAGACAATTACATGTACATAGTCCTTACTCTTAGCCTATCATCATCTGTGCTATGCCATTTCTATAGAGGAGATGCTCAGCACATCTTGTTACAACTTTTCATTTCCTTGTTGTAACTCTTGACATGTGATGACCCACCATGGGCCCACATGCCAATCCATCACTCATACTTGTCCTGCTTGTTCACTCTGTTCCCTTGCTCAACACACGTTTTACATCAATGTGCACTTCTGATTCCTGTGGCTTCATGGACTTATGCATACATTCGTCCTCTGGCATCTCCATGGTTTTGTATACAAACACATATACTCATCCTTATGGGTTAGACATCCTCACATGATCCTCAAATCATAACAAATCATACTGGCTCTCTGCTGAGTCAAGTCAAGTCATCTTGATTCCTCTTGACTTGTCTCTACTCCTGGGACAATGCCTATACACATCCACATCTGATCCCAGCTGCACTATTAATAGCTTGCCTCTCATGAGGCTACACATTGATTCCAGATATGCTGCCACATGTCATATTGTTTCATCTCTGATTCTTTGATTGACAGCTTGCTGCATCATGACTTGTATCAACTTGTGTTCTGACTTATTCTGATTCTTATCTGACATCTTCTGATTCATATTGATTTGTCTCAATTCCTCTTGACTCATTGTTATTCTCAGATGCTGTTCTATTTCATGACTCTTACTTCACAGCTTCTCATTTAGGACTCTTAGACAAGTACATAAACTGTCAATACCTACCATGTATCTCCAGTTTAACCTAGTTTATTCAACCCTTGGTTATATCTCTGGTTCACAACTAAGTAACGACCAAGAGACCCTTGGTTGTGAATCATAACTTGTACTTGATCCTTGGTGCTGACTCCAAGGATCCTTGTTCTCAATGACCTTGGTGGTGTGCACCAAGTCCCTCTCTCAATCAGTCCCAACCCTGATGGTGCCTGTCGGGCTCCTTTGACCCTGTGACCTGGAGGTAGTGTTTTAAGGTCTGGTTCAGTTTGGTTTTTTGACCCCAGAAGGGGTAGACTCTGTAACTGGTCTAGGACTGACCCAGATATTGGGGGGACTGAACCAGACCAACTAAGACCAGTCTTTTTTGGTCTATTAACCAAAAAAGACTGGTCAAGACCGGTTTTTTGTTGTGAAATTTGTCATACTGATATAAGCTATACTCATCTCGGTAAATATTACTCGGACATCGTAGCCGTCATGGGGTCAGTTGGGTACTGTAATTCCCCATTGTTTGGTCCAACTTTTGAGAGATTTCATCAAGATTTGACTGAGTTATGCCTCAAGCAAAGGTACATTGCATTTACCTTGATCTGTAGTTCGTGATGTTTAGTATGTAGCTACAACTTCTCAAGGATGTTAAATGAATAAAATTTACATAGGATATATTTTTATGTGTGTTATTGTTATGTATTGTATAGTCTCCAATTGTACCCAAAAAGTTTGTAGCAAAAGTTATAAGCAGTACAATCAAAGTCATTCAAATCACAACAAAATACCTAAAGGAAAATCATTTTGGTCATCTTTCTCAGTTCTCAACCGTTTTAAATGAACCAGGGAGCGAAATTAACCCGAATATGTGTGGAATTTGGAGGGTGTAGTCCATGTAACTTATTAACCGGTTTTAATTGGTTAAAATTGGTTTTCGTGCGGTTAACGATGTTTTCAATATCTGAAAGACCTTAACTGTAACTGCCTGTAACTGGACATTAACTGTAACCAACGGTCCAGTTAAAGTCGGTTAGGTTCAGTTCGGTTCCTGGTCTTTTTTTGGTCCATAGGACCTGACCTTTAAACACTACCTGGAGGTACAACCTTGGTTCTAACAAAAGGTTAAACTCTTCTTTTCCAGACCACCTACTACGGTGTAGTCTGTATTAACTACCAGAACCCTGAGTCAGT
>QOVE01001093.1:1105-13734 GCA_003521275.1 Tricholoma sp. MG99
CCTGTGTTGTCTCTGCTACACCCTTTACAGGACTGTGTGTTGTCTCTGCTACGCCCTTTACAGGACTGTGTGTTGTCTGTACTACACCCTTTACAGGACTGTGTATTGCCCCGTACATGCATTAATCAGCTGTCTCTGCTACACCCCTTTACACTACTGTGTGTTGTCCACACAATACATTAATCTAATGTGTTGTCTCTACTACACTCTTTACAGGACTGTGTATTGCCCAAGAAATACAATAATCTGTTGTGTTGTCTCCACTACACCATTTCCAAGACTGTGTCTTATCCAGGCAGTACATTAATTCTGCTGTATTGTCTCTGCTACACCGTTTATGGGACTTTGTGTTGTCCAGGCAATATGTTGATCTCATGTATTGTCTCTGCTACCCCGTTTAGGGGACTGTGTATTTCTCATGAAAGATAATAACCTGCCGTATTGTCTTTGCCTGTCTAGCATATGTGACTGTGTATTGTGATCTAAGAATCAGTTCTACTGCCTAGCCTTCTTCACAATCTTCTTAGCCTTTTTTGCTATCTTTCTCTTCAAGATATCTCGGGCCAACCCCCACTGTTTCTCCCCCCTAGCATGATTCTCCCTGACCTCACCCCCCTTCTCATCAGAGCCCAACTGCCGCTTCTTCTTCTCCTTCCTGAGATCCTGGTCATGGTCATCCAATGCACGCTTCTTTCCCTCCTTACCTCGCTCTTTTTGAACCGAACCTCTCACCTCCACAGCTCCTCCCGGTTCCTTTCTGGCAAATTGCATCCTCGCCGCCTCTCGCGCCGCCTCATGCTCTTTACGGCTCGACATGCCTCTTGCTGCCACAACTCCTCTCTCTTCCTTTTCTCGGGCCAAATTCTTTCGTTCCATCTCTTTCGCCGCTTCCTTTTTATGGTGAATCGCCAGCTTGAGATTGACGATGATGGTATTCCGTCGTTGGACATCCTCATCAGCCTCATAGCCTCCAGAGTCGCCTCCACGCCTGGCACCTACAAAGATAACATCCACGTCGCTCTGAGTCACGTGGGTCCATTCAGAAACCATGAGTGTATGAGCACGGGGATCCAGGTGCTGGTCTCGCCAGCCTTCCGTCACATTGCTAACAGGTGAGGTAGCTACTCCGTTCTTATACCAGAAGAAAGCAAGCAGAACCTCATCCTCCGGGCAACCACAATGAAAGTAACCAGGGTGCCGCATTTTAAGCGCACGCTGATGCTCCCCCTTTGACGCTGGATTCACATTCCGGGGTAATGGGTCCCTGTCACGCGGCAGCCATTCTTCCCAGTCTTGTCGTTATGAGTGCCGTGGGTGTCATGAGTCAGATGATATTGACATATGTAATTGCGGTGCCTAGTCTGATGCAGATGAACTGACAGCGCGCGCGAGATCCCAGCTGCTTCAGGCACAAACTCGTCGATTTCTCGTATCATGCAGCGAAACTTGAACAATATCTGGCCTTTGGGATCATCTGGATCCTGGAGGAACCTTCGTATCTGCTTTCGTGCTGTGGCTGCATCTCTCATCAGGCATGAAAGCGAGCAGGTGCCAGCATTGGCTTACCCTCGAGCTTGGCTTTTTCTCCTGCTGAGCATTGGGCCCACTGGACTATCTTTTTCACTGTGAAAGCTGCGTAAGCATCATTTCTCATTCAATTTTAACGTCTAACAAACCTCGTGGTGCACTCTTGACGGTTCCTTGTCGCGCCTTCTTCACGGTTTCTGTAATTGCTGGTCAGATTGGGTCCCTTGACCACATCACAGTATTCACTCACCATCCTCTAGCTCCTCGTCATCTTCATCATTGTACGCCTCATACTCAAGGCCCAAATCCTCAATGTCGCGCTTGGTTGCCAGCTTCAGATGTGCGAAGTCAATCCCTACCTCAATGGTTACGATGAATGCCCTGCGGTGTGATTGCCTCCGAAACATACCTGCTTCTGGATCCACCACAGTTTCTTCAATGCCATTCCACTCCCCGTCGTCATCACCCAGCCACTGATCAAGATAGATAGATAAGTTGAGGTTTTTTTTGGGTGAGTTGCAGTTGAACATACCTCATCTTGCTCGCTGGCTGCAGTGGCCGATTCCTGGCCTCCTAGATTGGCTCCACTGGTGCTGGGGTCACTAGTCCCAATCGATGGCATGACTGATATGTCTGGCTTAGGTGGTGACTGCGAAAACAAACTGTTAGTTGATGGCTGTTGTACTACGGATGGCTGAACCTTGTCACAAGTAACGGTACAATGGCAGGTCGACAATGTGTTATTACTATGCGTCACAATCATACTCAGCACCACATGTCACTGGAAACCCGTAACCTATATCACTTGTTAGTTGAACAATCATATTTAGAAACTTACCTAGTTCTCAGGACCGCATGTCACTGAAGTTGAACACTTACGTAGTGCTAATTTAGAGACTTATTTAGTTCTAGATCTCAGCTGCACAGACTGACTCAATCTCAATCAAGTTCAAAGTCAATGCCCACTCGTTATTTAGAGACTTGCTTAGATCTCAGCTCCACAGACTGACTCAATCTCAATCAAGTTATCAAGTTCAAAGTCAATGAAGTCAACATCACCTACATCCGGCTCAGCTGGTTCAAAGCTTCAAACTGTCATGCAAGCCCCAAGTCAATGTGCAACATCTGTCCCACCACGTTCTTTCATTTATCACCCCATCTCAAGGAGTCGTTCAAAATGAAAGTCTTTGTCCTGCATCTGTCAAATTAAAGTAGTGAGGCTCGATTGTGCATTCACAAAATTTGGAGTCTCAATTTATTCTGTTGTTTACAACATACGTGCACCATGAATGAACGGACAAGTACATTGTAAGTAATCACCATCACGGGAGCTAAAGGGCGACCAGCCTGTCCATCCCTTCCACGCTATCTCCCTACCCGATGTCAAAACCCAGCTGTTAGTAGAACGGTGCCATTCCAACCCTTCGTGTTCACCTTGTTTCTGCACACACATCTCCATTAGCAAGGAATGTAACTGGATTGCCCCACATAAACTCCGGAATAATTCTTTAATTTGGGCGTGGCTCCAGAAATGGTAGTGGGTTTCGCCAGGTGCACAGCCACCAATGCTAATGTCAGTAATTACCACTCTTTTCACCTGTATGTGTTCTTCTGTAATGATTTTCTGGAGGTCATGGAGGTCCTGACCACGCATCAGACTGAGAGAGAATATAAGATTTGACAGAAGTTCTCACCTGCTCATGCCAAAGGCCTACAAACACCAGTTCATCGCCATGGAATTGCTGAAGAGCACTACGAACCAGGCCAATGTTTCCACTGGGATACTGAGACGATGATAGTTTGACCACGAGCACTGGTAAGTGGCTGAGGGTCAGCAGGAGCTCACGGATCACATCAATTCGTATACCAGCATCGTCGGGATCGTGGTCAAGGTCTAAATCCCAGCTCACGTGGACCTGCTGAAGATTCCGCCCTGGAACCAAACTGCGCAGCAGCATGCAGTTGCCACGAATGTTAGTTAGCCTGGGATGTCTGGTTGCAGAGACAGCTAGACAATCTCTTGAGGTCACTGGTGGACCACCAATGCTAGTTTGAGTGTAGAGGATAGTGAGAGTTTCCATTGCCGGCATGTATTCCAGCAATCTATCCAGAAAGATTGTCTCTGAAGTGTTGCTACAGGAGTGTGGTAGTGACCAGAGAAATAGCGTTGTAATATTCGAGCCCTGTGGGAAATCGTAAAAAAAATCGAAGTAGCTGGCAACCATGAGCGTGACAATCGAGGGCCATAGGCACACAGCTGACTGAACAGTGTAATCGTCGTTGCCATGAATTCTGTGGATTTTGAGGTGTCGGAGTGCCGATGGTGAGAACTGTGACGCACTCTTGATCGGGGAGCAAGCTTTCACTGGCAGTTGCTCCATTGACACGGCGCAGTTGAAGATCAAGATACTGTAAGGAGGAATGATTTACAAATGGTAAAAACATATCAGACAGTTTCCAGGCTTCATCCCACTGGACCAAGCGGAGAGCAGTAAGGTTGGGCATGCGCCGAGCACATGAAGACGCAAAGTCAAACCCCCAACCAATGGGGATGATGAGAACATGGACCAGGCATCCGGGATCAGGAAGGCCCCCATCTTGCCCAGGTGATCGTATGATCGCTTCGAGCTTTTTCCACTTGGTAGTGCACATGTGTTCTTGAGTAACTGACCCCCACCCTAGCTCCATATTGCATGTGGCATCAACAAATTGCCAAGGGAGGTGCGTGGATCCCAACCCAAGATGGCGATTGATGAGGCGGCGGCTGACCGTGAGCGAATCTTGCTCCGCCAGCTGGTACAACTCCTTGGAGATTTCTGTCCATAGCTCTCGCGGGAAATCAGGTTTTAATGTGCCTCGTGAGTGGTAAAAAAAATCAGTCAATATATACCGAGATCTAATGCGAGTCGACTTACAGAGGGCAGGTTCAGGCAGAAGTTTTTCACTCGCAAGCAGGACGCCAAGCTCCTTATGCACTTCTACACAAATGATTATACGTCTCCATGGACGAAAATAAGAACGGACTCACTTTCTTGGGCTTGTTGCAAGGTCTCTAATGCTCTCACCAATTCTCGAAACTCTGAAGGTGTGCTTGGCATGTTGGGCATGTTGGTATTCATCTCTATGTCGGATTGGCGTTAAGGGGATTGGGTTCTTATGAGATCCTCAAGATCCATTGTTGTCATGAGAAGCTTTTTCATCTTATCTTATCTAATCATATCTGATCTTATCAGACGGGTATCATATCTATATCGTTATCAGTCCTGTTATCATATCTGGGATCTACGATCTCATGGAACATTCTACGATATTCTATTACATTCTGTAGTATTACGCATCGCCTCCTGGATGCCTTACCGTAGCCACATGTAGTATAGTATATAAGGCACCGAATATACACCGAAGAGACTCCAGTCTAGTTCTCTTCGGATTCACGCTCGTATAGTGTGACGCTTAAGACTACGAAACACAATCTTTACTTTCTATACCGCTAAGTTCATCTTGTGGGAGCCCGCGAGTCGTTACGACGAGCGTTGCCCTAACAGAAGAACTAGACTCTAACCCTACATGCTCTCCCACATTCCTCAAACAACACAACGTACGTTTCTCCCCGCCGCTAACATCGCTAACACCATTTTCCCCTTCACAACAGAACACGTTTATTCTTGCGGAGCTAGCTCCCTCGAATACCTCAAACTTTCTTTGGTGCTCGCAGTAGCATCGATTTCCTCTGGAGTCATCTCCGCTGAAGTTGACGCTCTGTAGAAACCGCCATACTCCCAACCCGCTTCCTGCAGAATCGGATAGGTCGCACGAGTCGGCGTACTCGTGTTGAACTACACTGTCCAGGGCTGTAACAGCACGTTCCACATCTAAGATCCAACCTACGGTCGTGTGCCGGGATCAAGATACTAATAGGTTTTTCCCTTATCACCGTCTTTCACCCTCCACCCCACGCACTCGAAAATTTTCATTCCCTTCACAACCAAACCCATCATCACATCCGCAACCGATCACCATGCCCGACGGTGGTGAAATTTCAAACATTCCGGCGATCCCCGAAGACACCTACACGCAATTGCAACGCGCGTACGAGCAGCTGAAGGATCGAATGGAAATGGCTGAGCAACTCTATCAATCGGCCAATGAGGAGTTGGAACGCCGCAAGGCAGCCACGGCGCCAGTCAGAGAGGACAGGATGCCACACATCGCCACGCCCAAACCATTCTCGGGCAAGATGGCCGAAACAAAATCATTCACGCAGGCGTGTTTGATGTACTTGACCACGCGAAAGGGGGAATTCCCCGATGAGAAGACAAAGATCCTATGGGTCTTGTCGTACATGCAAGAAGGAGCCGCATTGAAATATCGCGAGATGTTTCTCACAATCGCGCTCAAAGAACCGAGCATCTGGGGGTGGCCAATATCCACCATCGACAATCTGATGAAGGACATCAAAATTACATTCGGTGATCCGAACGAGCAAGACACGAAGGTGTTTGCTATTACGACAATTACGCAAGGAGATAAAACTGCAGACGAACACGTGCAGGAATTCAAACTAGCCGAGTACAATTCCGGCTATACAGGAACGGCGCTCATTTACGAATTCAAGCGATCGTTAAACAAGGGGCTTCGTGAGAAGCTAAACAATTTGGAACGCCGACCGGTCTCGATCAAGGACTGGTACAACGAGGCAATGCGGCTAGACCGCCAATGGAGACAAGCAAAGGCTGAAGAGAAAATTTTCAGCGGATCTCGATCAAGCCCACCCAAACCGCAGGTGGCAACCCCAAACAAGTCGTGGCAACCACGCCCACAACAGACAGGAAACCAGCAGGCGGCTAGGAGCAGTCAGGCACCTGCCAAAGACCCCAACGCCATGGATGTAGACCGTGGACAGAAACGTCCACCATTGAAGTGCTACAAGTGCGGCAGGCTCGGCCACTTCGCCCGAGACTGCAAATCCAGACTTGATGTCCGGAATATGACATATGACGAGCAGCGAGAGTACTGGCTCGAGGAGATTAGAAAGGTCGACGCGAAGAAGGATTTTCCCAAAGGAGACAAGTGAAACCTCCCTCACTTCGATCTCCGAATAAGTTTGATGGACTGGCAATCGAAGAAACAGTAGACACTATTAGTACCGAGGTAGTAGTCGAATCGGATCATGTACATAACAACGGCAGGGGGTCTCAGGTCACTGAGCTCGGCGCTCCGGAAGCGTGCTTAATTCCCATACCCGTACCGATCGAATCTAAGACTGTTGAAACGAAAGCTGGACCTGAACTGGGAGAAAAACACTTCGTCCGATCAGCACGTCTGGAACGTGAAATTTTATTAGACGTAGGAATCACCACGCTGGATACACACAGCGCGATGTCATTGAAAGCCTTGCTGGACAACGGAGCAACCGGCTTATTTATTGATCGAAAATTTGTGCATCAGAACGGCCTAAAAACGCGTGTACTACCGGAGCCAATAAAGGTGTACAACGTGGACGGAACGTTAAACCAAGGCGGTTCGATCACAGAGGAAGTTACCTTGATGCTGACGCACAAGGGACACAAGGAACGAGCGGTGTTCGAGGTCTGTGACCTTGGCAAAGCAACGCTAATTATTGGTCAGCCTTGGCTGCATAAGCACAACCCCGAGATCAACTGGCGAACGGGAGAAGTAAAGATGACCCGATGCCCGAGGGAGTGCAACGTTTTTATTCGTAACGCAAAGAAAGAAAAGAAAAAACAAAAAATAGCTGAGAAATGGAGGTATCGACCGACCGTGGAAGAGGTCGTTGACGAAGAATATTACGTACGCAGAGCGACGTTATCGGTTGACAGCGAAACTGTTATAGAACAGAACGAGATAGCAGAGGAGATAGCGGAAGAATTTTTTATTAGGAGAACGGACAGACCGATAGCATGGGGAACTAAAGATCTGAATCCGCAGGCAAAGGAAGGCAAACCGAGATCTCTAGAGGAGATGGTACCTAGACGATTCTGTCGATATTTAAAGGTGTTTGAGAAGAAAGCCTCAGAGAGGATGCCGATCAGGAAAGCATGGGATCATGCGATCGAGATGAAACCGGGATTTGAACCCAAAAAGGCTAAGATCATTCCGTTGTCACCACAGGAACAAAAGGAAGTCGAAGAATTCCTTAACGATCAGCTGAGTAAGGGATATATCCGAGAGTCGAAATCGCCCCAAACATCGGCTGTGTTTTTTGTGCCGAAGAAGGACATGAAGAAACGAATGGTACAGGATTACCGGTATCTAAACACGTGGACAGTCCGGAATAATTATCCACTACCGCTCATTAACGAACTTGTCGACAAAGTCGCCGGAGCTAAGTATTTTTCGAAGTTTGATCTTCGCTGGGGATACAATAACGTAAGAATAAAAGAAGGAGATGAATGGAAGGCAGCATTCTCGACGCACAGGGGCGCGTTCGAGCCATTAGTAATGTATTTCGGTTTGATGAACAGTCCGGCTACGTTCCAAACCATGATGAACTCTATTTTACGAGATCTATCGGATCGCGGAGTAGTAGTAGTATATATAGACGATATATTAGTATTTACAAAGACCGAGGAAGAACATGACGAAATAGTAGAAGAGGTATTAAAACGATTGGAGGAGAACGATTTATTCTTAAAACCAGAAAAATGCGTATTTAAACAACAAGAAGTGGAGTTTTTGGGGTTATATATTGGAAAGGATGGTATTCGCATGGACGAGATGAAAACGAAAGCAATTACAGAATGGCCGGTACCGAAGAAAGTCAAGGATATTCAACGGTTCCTGGGACTTGCCAACTTCTATCGCCGCTTCGTAGAAGGATTCTCAAAGATTGCGGCGCCGATGAATAAGTTATTACGAAAGGACCAATCGTGGGAATGGAAGCAGGAGCAACAGGACGCGTTCGAGACGCTAAAAGCGAGATTCACGTCAAACCCGATACTGGTTACCGCAGACCCGACGAAGCCGTTGAGGGTAGAATCAGACGCATCAGATTACGCAACAGGCGCGATCTTATCTATGAAATGCGATGACGAGAAGTGGAGACCATGCGCATTTTATTCAAAGTCGTTGAACGATGTAGAACGTAATTATGACGTACACGATAAAGAGATGTTGAGCATCATCAGAGCGATGGAGGCATGGCGTCATCACCTCGAGGGTGCACAGCATAAGGTCGAGATCTGGTCGGATCACCGGAACTTGCAGTATTTTATGACGTCAAAGAAGTTAAATAGGCGACAAGCGCGCTGGGCGCTTTACTTATCGAGATTCGATTTTGAGTTAATTAATAAGCCAGGGGCTTCGATGGGGAAGGCAGATGCTCTGTCCAGGAGGCCAGACCTAAAAGAGGGGGTAGAAAACGATAATTCCGACACTACTTTATTAAAACCAGAGTTTTTCGCTGTACGAGCGCTACAGCAAGGGCATTTGTTGATCGAAGGTCACAAAGAAGATATCTTATCTAAGATCCGGGGATCAAAGGAGTGGGATGAATCAGTAGTGAAAGCAGTGGAAGAGTTGAAACGATCGCCCACCAGGAGATTACGATCGGAAGAGTGGTCAGAAGAGCAGGATTTGGTCCTGTTCCGAGGAAAAGTTTATGTACCAAAAGACATTCAATTACGACGCGAGCTCGTCAAACTATATCACGACACGCCGGTAGCAGGACACCCAGGACGATGGAAGACGCTTGAGTTGGTCTCGCGTAATTACTGGTGGCCAGGGGTCACCAAATTTGTATTCGAATACGTGGACGGATGCGACCGTTGCCAAAGATATAAGAACTTCCCGCAACCTCCCGCCGGAAAGTTAATGTCACCCGAGACTCCGACGGAGCCATGGAAAAATATATCGGCAGATTTCATAACGGGCTTACCGGAAGCGCAGGGCTTCGACGCTATTTTAGTGGTCGTAGATCGATCAAAGAAACAGATGCACGCGATACCCACTATGTCAGAGACGAGTTCCTTGGGACTCGCTAAGTTATACCGAGACAATGTCTGGAAGCTACACGGACTTCCCGACTCTATCATTTCTGATCGAGGACCACAATTCGCAGCCGAGCTGATGAAGGAACTCAATAAGATATTAGGCATCCAAACTAAACTATCTACGGCATTCCACCCACAGACGGACGGGCAGACAGAGCGAGTAAATCAGGAGTTGGAGCAGTATTTAAGATTATTCGTGTCGCATAGGCAAGACGACTGGCCCGAGTGGCTGTCACTTGGAGAGTTCGCGTATAACAATAAAATACATTCGGCGATACAGGTGTCGCCCTTCTACGCTAATTATGGATTCAACCCACGCATGGGATTTGAGCCCAGGAGGCGAACGAACAATGAAGCAGTAGACGACTTCGCCGGGCGAATGAAACGCATACACGAGGAGGCCCAAGCAGCGCTCATGAAGGCGCGTGATGAGATGAAACGCTACGCGGATCAGCATCGAGGGGAAACGCCGGAGTACAGAGTCGGGCAAAAGGTGTGGATAGAAGCGGAGGATCTGGATCTGAAGCGACCAACGAAGAAGTTGACGGAGAGGCGAATCGGGCCTTACCCGATCGTAGAAATAATATCACCGCATGCGGTTAAAGTTAAATTACCAAGATCGATCAAGATCCACCCCGTAATTAATGTTTCTAGACTGCGTCTAAGAAAAGAATCCTCTATCCCCGGCCAGACCGAATCCGAACCACCCCCTGTGGAGATTGATGGCGAAATAGAGTACGAAGTAGAAGAAATTCTCGACTCTCGCATCTATCGAAACAAATATCAATATCTCGTTAAGTGGAAGGGCTACACGGAGGAACATAACACATGGGAACCCGCAGATAACGTAACCAACGCTCAAGCCGCTATCGATGAATTCCACCGATCACACCCCGCCGCGCCCCGACGCCTTCGTACCTTGGACCTTTTTCAGTTCAGACCAATCGAGAACTTCACGGAGATCACCGCAACTGTCACGTCACGATTGGATCACAAAATCGAGGAACAAAAGGCAACGTAACTTATCGCTCTACCACCATGTTCTCTATCTATTATTTCATCGCCTTCGCCGCCCTTACCATCCTCGCGATGGTTGGCTTTATGTATTTCAACATGGTCGCACGCGACCGGGAAGAAGCGAACTCCCGCTCAGCATCAATGCAGGGACCCGAATGGGAACCCATACGCTTCGCACGAGCGTTTGTCATACCGCTTGACACGATCCAGGAGGAAGTCTGAGCATTCGCATGGACGCAAAACCTAACGGGGGGGTAATGTCATGAGAAGCTTTTTCATCTTATCTTATCTAATCATATCTGATCTTATCAGACGGGTATCATATCTATATCGTTATCAGTCCTGTTATCATATCTGGGATCTACGATCTCATGGAACATTCTACGATATTCTATTACATTCTGTAGTATTACGCATCGCCTCCTGGATGCCTTACCGTAGCCACATGTAGTATAGTATATAAGGCACCGAATATACACCGAAGAGACTCCAGTCTAGTTCTCTTCGGATTCACGCTCGTATAGTGTGACGCTTAAGACTACGAAACACAATCTTTACTTTCTATACCGCTAAGTTCATCTTGTGGGAGCCCGCGAGTCGTTACGACGAGCGTTGCCCTAACAATTGTATCGGTTGCTGGCTGCAATATATCATTTGATCTGGGATTTATTTGAAAGGCATAGTATCTCGTAGTGTATGGCATAGCGTTATACCATGATCAAACTATACATTAAGATTGGAGCCGAGACTGGGAGCCGCTAGCCTCAATGATGGCTTCCAAGCGTGCTATGTAGTCATTTTTCTTTTGTTCGTCCGCCTGTATTTCTGCTAACATCACTCGACTCCTTTCCGCTTCATCCTGGGCCAATTGCTTAACCCTTGCAAGTTCCAGAGCCAGTTCAGTGGCTTCTCGTCGGTGAGACTTGATGAGTGCCACCATGATTGAATTCATGGTGGTCTGTAATTCAATCAGTTCCAGTTTTGCTTCACGTCGAATACGGGGCGATGAGTAGTTCGTAAACCCGTGCACTCCAGATACATGTTGGGCTGCAAAGTAGAGCCAACAACCGGTCTCATGGGAAAGAGTTTCGCACTAGTGTCAAGCTAATCACTGTTTAGGAATTTGCTAGAGTAAAGAATCACGAACACGAGCTATTATATCCCGGATCTGGCGGTGGAAGCGCCTACCAGCAATACGCGAATCTGTTTCGGCCTGGCAGAGGGGTCGCAGTCGAGGAATGCCTTTAAATATGGTTGGTTAAATAATTAGTGTTAGCGTGGTGACTGGAAAATAAAAAATAAAATTACAAAGGGTTGTGTTACCCCTTTTTGCACCCTCCACATAACCAAACAGAGTATTTCAGCCAGAGACTCGCACACGAGCAGACTCAGGAGAATTGGGCCCAGTGTCATCGTTTTCACTGTTCCCCACGTCTGTATCGTTGTCCTACAAAATTGATGTGTGGCATAAATAAAAAAATGAATATGGATTAAGAAATAATGGTACCATGCCTCGGTCTGGAGTTTCGGCATGAGGTGCTGCAGTAGGCAACGCGTTAGCGAGACTGCTATCATGGTTCTATAAAATAAGGTAAGCAAAACTGTTATTGGGTTCGAGTCAAGCATACCACCACTGGATCTGGAAGTTCGGCATTTGTTGTCAAGTGTATGGCCACTGGATCTGGAAGTTCGGCATTTGTGGGCATGTCAGGGCTACTTTGATGGTCAATTAGGGAAGGGTCAATTAGGGAAGGGTCAATTGGGGAAGGGTCAATTGGGGAAGGGTCAATTATGCCAGGAGGTAGTGGAGGGGGATCACAGTGGGAAAGACTGGAAGGCGCAATACTGTGTGAAGGTATAAGACCAGAACTAGATGGGAACGTGATGTCCAAGTTTGGATTGATGGTGACTGGGTGAATCACTGGCGTTGGCTGGCTAGGAGATCAACCCGGGCGATGAGGAAGGTGTAAATGCAGGTGTACCATCGTAGCTAGAAAGGCTAGGCCGGCCTTGGTGTGAGGGCACTGGTTGCGCAATGGCCAGTTTGGGCATTTGGAACAGTGGTACTGCCTC
>QOVE01001096.1:0-14453 GCA_003521275.1 Tricholoma sp. MG99
AGCCTGTGCTTGAGTGCTGAGATTCGTGATAGAGTTTGACTCCAGTGTTTGGGAACCGGTATTATACCGGGAAATTGTGGAATCGTGATCTACGTCATTTGGAACATGCGAAGTAGATTCTGCTGTAATGAATGACGTTAAAATCTTGACTTGCGCTTAAACGAGGGTCCTTACGACGATCATGGTCTTCATTGAGACTCGCCATCCTACTCTGATCGTCTGCTACATGAACACAGCCCATATCCGCCGCCACATCCTTTCTCCCGTCACTGGAGCTTTCAAATGACGCTAATGCTGGTGAGATTAGAATTTAGAAACCGCTCAAAGTGTCGGAGAAAGTACGAACGAAAGTACGACGTTACGACGTTTGGAAGATACTGCTTGGCTTTTTCACTCGCATTCAACATCGCCTTCTCGACATCTTGTTGGGCTGGAATATACTGCTTGGCTGTGTGTAGAACACCGATCGCGGCGTTCTTCGCGTCATCTGCCGTGAGTACGCCTGGTGCATTGACAGGGCCAGGATATGCACCAGGAAATTGGGGACCTGGAGTCAAGTCTGCTTGATACCCATGATCTTCTTGGTTGTCGTCAAGTTTGGCAGTAGAGGGGGTTTCAGTTTGGGAACTGAAGGCTGGTGGCTCAGAGCCCATTGCCGATTTCGCAGCCCATTCCGAGTCATTAGATGGAGTCGCTTGCATTTCTCCAGGTTGACAGGAAGCTACCATTGTAGATGTGTAGTTTTGCATTGAGAGTCAGGGAGTTTTGTCGCAATTTGGGTTCTTGTGGAGTTATAAGTATAGACTAACGAATGACGTCACGAAGATGATTGTTGAGGCTTATTTGCATAATATGACCAAACACCTGCCATTCTTGGACTTAACGTTCCTGACTGGCCTGCGGCGAATTGGCGACGGATGCCAAAAATTTGCAGAACCTTCGGTGGGTTACCGGTTAGATTTCATTGTGGTGCACATATGCTTCCCTGATGAATGGATGTAGTAATCACATACTTGGGGGTCCTGCCACGCGGCATGCCCTCAAGTTTGGTTAAATTTGTGTCAAACAAAGTTTTGTTGGCCTCAGGCTCTTCAATTGCTCGTGACCGCTCCGTAACTGACCTTTGGTCCAAATTGCTTTGTTTACGAAAGCTCGCATGTGGGACAGATTAACGACACATGTAATCGACTCAGATATTCAAGTTCATGATATCTTAGACTCTGATTTGACAAAAAGTTGACCGTGTGTTAGGAACATCAGAACTCGGAATAGTACTTTTACAGCTAGATTAAAATCAATAGGCCCCTCTCATAAAACCACACACATCACGGTGGTTAGGAGGGCTCTGACAAAAATCATTCTGCCGCCTACCGGCGCTGGACCTCTAAGGCTCGTGTAGGCCGCCGCTTGTATATATCCAAAATGGGCTAGAACTTGATATGGGACCCGCGATGCGCATTTTTTAGGAGGGGTCTATCGTTCTAGATCTAGCTATTGGCAGCACTAGTCAAGATCACCAAGTAGCACAACATCACAGGATAAAAAACTGTAGGCAGTATGTACCAAGATTCCAGGAAGTTCGAGAAGCAGAAGTAACTTATCCCCATTACCCGTGGCGCGTGATAGTAGTACGTGATTCGAACTCTCAAGTCTCAGCTCAATGAAACTTGAGCCCACTTTATATCTAATAAAGCATCCGAGTATACCCGCCGTCTATGTACTAATGAAGCTAGTGGTATTCAACATAAACACCGAATAAGAGTCATTCGGACGCAGTTTATACTCATTAGGCGGGTCACTGTGACAGGTTCGCTACTTTTTATTCACAATTAAGCATTAGCACCATCGGTGCTTCGAGCTCAAAAAAAATCTGTGATTTCCAAGCAGGTGAAATAAACAAAACAAAACTGGAGATGTTCAGCGTGACGCCGCTAAAAGAACTCAGTATGTATCAAATACCTGGCATTGATTTCTTTATCCGATACCAGACGATATAATGCACTTACCACTCACACATATGCCGCTTGAGTCGTCGTAGCGGGTGCGATGCTTGGCCAGTGGCCTATGGTCGAATGATCCACGTCTGACTGGTCGTTTTGTCGATAACCCAATTCTATCTTTACCTGATTGAACGCGCGATCGCTGATCCGCGCCTCACATGGTAAGCTGTCGTCTTCATTCCCTTTTGAAGGGCTAGCTATTATAATCAGGGATGGTCTGGGCTCTCGTTATCAGGCGTTATACCACGGGATGTAATTGCTGGAGTATTCAAACTGCAAGGATAAGAGAATGCGGCCGAAGTAAACACGTTGAGCGTGCGACTAGGCCTGCCGAGCCCGAAGTCACTGACGATTAAATGGATGAAGAGCAATTACACGCGAATGTATACCCGTAAGTACTCATGAATACCCACAGGTTTCCTGAAAATCGCAAGTCCTCGCCATATGGCAGGTGCTCGAGCCGTGAGGCTGAGTCCTCGGGCAGTTGAATCTGTAGGTAAGAGGCATTTTATGAATGAGAACCCACGGGTACGGATGCAAACAGCTCTACGGTTACATCCGGAGTAGAACGACAAACTTGGTCTCTGCCGACGTTCTAGCGGTTCGGCTATGCTGTACGGCCAGTCCCAGTTGCCTGAATTACAAGAGGTTCTGTCAAGTGTCCCGTATTAGCCCGATATAATACTGATACGACTTATCTTCTCAAGCGTTTAACTTGCCTTTGACTTGCCCAACTTTATTGAACCTCCCAAGCTTACCTGCCCCCAAGACGTTGCAGAGAGTTAAATATAACATTATGGTTCGATCGATAACGTCAGCGAACGCAGCACATATGTCGTTCCAGAGGATCAATGACATACTGCTTGAATGACAATCATTCTAAACGAGGCAGGATATTCTGACCCTCACATAGCATGGCTTTACACTTTCGTCGCATCATTTCAGCGTGAATTAGCACAGGTGTAATTGGTGAATATTTTATCGAAGAATAAACCTGAACTGTCAAACTAGGGCACTGAATTTTGCATCAGCTGAAAATCTATTTTAATTTATTTAACACAAGTTACGGTAGATTGCAGAGCTAACTTCACCGGTGAGTCAACCTATCGCCCGTGTGTTCACTCTTCATCTTCGCCTAAAATCTCGGCACTGGCTTCGTCCGGCATGACTCCGCTGTCGTCATGAAAATTACCATGCAGAACCCATAAGTCATTCGCGAGCTCCTTTAACTCATCCTTATCGATTCCTAACGCCTCCGCAATGGGTCTCCGTTTCAGGCACGTCTCGACGTATATGGCGTAAGTGGAGAAAAATGTTGCCGAACTGCTTGACGTCGCAATCGAGGAAAGCGAAGCGCACGGTCGTGTCAACAAACTCCCAGGGTGGTCTGATTTACCAGTAGTAATATTGTCAAGGAGCAGCGGATAAGTCGTGGGAATTGGGCAAGGCGGTGCATGGAACCTTTTAGCAACGTGAGTCTAAATCATGCCGAATAGGCCTGCAAGACCACCTTGAGATAAACGAGTCTTCTAGTGATAAGCGCGCCGACCAAGTATTGTATGCCGACAGTTCCGAGATCGAAAATCCTCGCGTGACATCCCGCCTGGCAAATTGACACGAGCTGGAATCATTCTGATGATGATCGGTCCGCTGGCAATCCAGGGATAAACCAACATTATGCACTGACCGGCTGATGAGCGATCGAGAAATTGACAAGTTGATTGTTGAAATCTGCAACAGACGTAAGCGGGAGAATCCCACTCAATTCTCCGAATGGGGTCGACCCGCGCCAATTCAATTGTGTCGACATGGTCGCAAGATCATCATAGGTGTTTTTTAATCTTCCGGAATAGTATTAGCAGATGCCTGAGGCAAAACAAAGCCTCGAAAACACCCTACCGAAGCGGAAGAGTTGAACTTTCAAGGTGGGCTGAGATAATGGCAGAATTGTGATAAATAGAGTTCTATTCATTCAGTAGCGCGTGAGTGAGGAATAGACGGATTGTGGGAAAGGTCATGCGTGCCTCCGTTGCAAGGGCTTGGTTCCACGCCACAGAGCGCCAAGCGGCCGGAGCCTGTATGGGAATGCTCATAGAGGAAAGTTCGTAGAGGCTGCGCAAATAGAGTGCGTCGGTGATGATTTTCCTCATATGTCTGTTCTGAAACCACATATGAGCCACACAACCACAAATGTGAGAGAAAGGTCCACGTAGTGCACGTCATTCTGCCGTGAAATGGCATCAGAAAGCAGAGGAAACACCATACACGGAAGCTTCACAGCTTCCTCCCGAAGCGACACGATGAAAGAGTTGATAAAGCCGCCAAAACTTGATGTATCATTCATGATTTGGACTCCCTTTCCGCGTTATCAACACGGAATCAGTATCGGCCGACAATTCAACATACCTGAGGTAAGTCACATTCTTCAAGAAAAAGACGAAACGATCCTTCCATTAGAGTTGTGTCCTTGCAGAATGCTAGTCAGCTAGATAGGTTTGATGCAAGTGGACTTCTAACCTCATTGTAACGGAGAAAAATCTCTTGCCCCGCATTCCAATCACCATCCATGGCTTCCCAGTCACCAAGATCTGGGACAGACTGAATTGTCCTGGGAAGGTATGACACACGGCTGAAGTCTGACCAGTATCTGATATCCTCCTTGACCTGAAGCCTGCCTGCATCTACCCTGCCCGAGTTTTTCTCACAGGCGGGAGGATATTCGTGGGAGTAATGTGAACGCTCCGCCATGCGTTCCTGCTTGTATTCCAAGATGTCCCCATTCCTGAATCAGAATGTGAGAACAATATTACTTAGGTTCATTATCGGTAAAGTACTACCATATCGCCGAGTGATCCTCATTAGGAAGCTCCTCCTCATCCGCCCCCAGAAGAGCATTCGATCTCGAAAGTTTCCCAAAATTGGCTAGTCATGATGGAAGTGCTAGGAATTACGGAGATTTCGCAACACACCTTTTTTGTCAAAAATCAACAGTCTCGGACAAACTGTAGTCTGACCCTAGAAATGCCACGTTTCATCAGCCTATGAAAAGCAGAGAGCATAGAAGCACCGCACACTCGGGCCCAAACCTTCTCTGAATGAAACATCCCAATCGTGCACAATCGAATGATTCGAATCCAAGTCATGTTCATCGCCAAGGTAGTCCTCCTGCGTATTCCAAAAATGAGCCCCAATGTAGTTCGCGCGAGTTCCAGCTTGAATATAAATGATTTCCTTCATTGATTTCGCAGCGATTTCTCATCAAGTAAGAATTGAATGTGAAAGTAAGAATCAAAGATGGGACTAAAGCAGGCCTGTCACGGTCACATATTTGTCACAGTCCCATTTCTCGATCTTCGGAGTTCTGCGAATTATGCGCGTTCAGTCGGCGCTGATGTGGAGTCAGTGTAGTCTACAACTCTCAGCGGTAACAATCGATCAGCAATCGATCTTGAACCTTATTATTCTTGTCATTGCTAGGAGTGGTGTCACTAATTGCGGCCGAACTTACTACAGCTTACTACGCGTAAATTCCATCGTCTTGCGACCCTTCAACATTTCAACATTCAACGGGCATCAAAACAATAACGAAACCTTTACACATTATATATTATATGCTGGATGCCAGCGGACCGCCCACCCGCCCGTAACCCGGCCCTGCTTTCGTTATCAGTCCCGTTTGATCGAGGATATACGAAAATAAGCTCTAGCGCTTCTTTCCTGATCACAGTTAGTGAGGGTTGGGCTATTAGGTCGGGTCAGTGATGCTTGTGACATGTGACAGTTGCTATAGGCACAGCTGCGGAGGTGTTCTTTTTTTGTTCGGACTATATCGGACCATACCGATATTGGGCGATCATGGTACGTGGTATACGGTGACGAGTTCAGATTTACGAGTGATGATCTAGACTGTAGAACGTCAAGTTTAGCCATCTCAGCCGGCCGATTGAAACAAGTCGAGTCCTTGACTAGCATGCGTTAAATTGCGTTTTAAATTTACTAGTAAGTACTAAGTAGAGTCTAGACAACGCTGGGATGAAATTCACCAGTCTATAAACGATGTATGTCACTCTCATCCGTCGATGATATCTGATACAGCATGTCATTAATCATCTCTAGTCCCATCTTAAAACAGTGCCGCACTCAATAGAACTACTGTCAGTAGTGCTACTACGCAATTTTGCTGCTATGCATGATGTGGCCGATCTCATACTAGACAGTAAGTGTTTTATATACAAAAAATTGACCTCTTCCCTTGGAAAATATCTATAGGACGACACGGAAACGGTCCAAGACACGACGATCCTCTGAAGACAGAGGAGTGTAGTGGGTGCTTGTCGGCGAGCTACATTGCGAGGAAGATAACACATGTCTTCGTGTCGAATGTCCCAACGTTGCTATAGGCGGTAGGGATATCCTTTGACTTCCTGGTCTCGGCGATGCCGTGGGGAGATGGTACTCTCGTGGAGGCGATAAAGTCATGTATGATGGTGACGGAAGAATTGCACCACTTGAAGCTACCGAGTAGTGGAGAACTGGCGAGTGATCGGGATGAGTAGAATCCTCATGGACGTCGCTTTCATCTGAAAAATGTGAAAAGCGATCTGTCCGTGTACTGACGATCTTGCTGCTCAGAAATACTCCATGCGGTACGTGAATGTTCCTGAGATAATCGTAGTCTTCAATGACAGGCAGTCGCGTATAGTCGTTCCCCTTCGGCGGGCGTATGTCAGGTGCCAGCCACAGATCAATCAAGAAAAATTTGTACCGAAAAATAAGCAACAAGATGCCATTTCCGATTCTCGCCAGAACCTGGTAAATGGACTGTGACAGAGTACGTCTGTTTTGTAAGTCCATCGGGTTTTGAAGGTCGGTCCTTTCGTCTAGTTGGAGTTGGAAGAATGACGGTTGGGTCAGAAGCTCGGTGAGCTCTAGTATGTCGTGTTCGTCAGCAGGCGGCGAGCCGTGAGTGAGACTTGTTACTAACCTTCGCGCGGCTTTCGCGTCCCTTTCCTCCTGTGTCGTTTCGACCTTCTCCTCGTAGAAGAGATAGTCTCCCCTCATCCGGCTTTGCGACCTGTGAGAACTAACTGAGCAATTTCAATTGACGTCTCTAATGATTTGGACACTACCATCGTCTACCATCCGTCCAGCGCAATAACCCCCCCTCGTCCTGGGCCTCTTCCCAAACGTAAACGTGTCCACTTTTTAGCTCTTCTCGCTCGTTTGAGAGAAGTCGACGCCTGACAATAGGAAGAATTTCTTGTCTCACAGCTTCTAATACGGTCTGGGCATCATGTACGTCTCGGACATCTGGGGCCGCTGTTCAGACTTGTTCGTTCCAATTCGAATAACGTACGAAGGGAAGGATGGGTCACGACACTGTTTCTTGATGCAGGTACCATGGAGGCGCGACTGCGGGAGAGCTCGTGAAAGGACATTCTGGCTATGAAGATGATGGTTGTGGCGAGGCGCTGAGCTTTATAGACTGTGAAATTAAGGTGTGCGTGACGCTAGTTCCTGATTCCCCGACTCGGCGACTTAACGGAGAGACAAGCGTTGTAGGAATCGGTCAATTCCCATTGGGGGGAACTAAAAAAGAAATAATTCTGTGGGTTGACTTGAGCCACAAGTCTGCGAGACTATGTGGAATATTTGTTTCTCGAAGTTCTTCACAAAAAAGCACCCGCATCCCGAAGCGGCATGAGTAACTACGCCTGAGCATGTGTTACCTGCGTCCGCTACTTTTATTTATAAGCGAATTTCGTCAATCCAGTTCTCGCGGATGCCGAACGGAGATCACCTTTTCGAAAGAGTTGGCCTGCCGTACAGCTCCGAATAATCATATCGGTAGATATTAACTCTATCACATTCTCGTAACAACATAACCTCCTTCAAGTTGGCGTCCTGATGTTTTTCCTTTCTCGGATGCAGAACGTTGCGGCATATATTCTCTGTGATAGACAGAGATATCAGTGGGTTGCACCATCAGCCCGGAGATGTACGGAACGTGAATCACAGTCAAATTTCCCAACATCCCGGGTTCCCGCGCGGTGCTAGGTTAGACCACAATGACAGCTGAAGAAGGCGGTGTTCCGACTGCTCGCATGCAGCCCATGTCATCTCTCTGCGTCATTCCCAAGGACAGACCCGTGGTTATACCATCAGAGGTGTGGCAGGATGAGAAGAAATCAGGGTTATTTGGTTTTAGAGCTGACCGTGAGTATAGTCGTGGCATGGGATGAAACGGCCATATAGAGCACCGAGTGTAAAGTGTGTGCAAGGGAGAACAAACCTAATAAACACCGGACGATGGGAATGAAAGGTACATGCCAAGAAACTGAAACCTGACAACAGCGGGGTTTTTAGCAAAGGGTGATGGCTTGGGGCGGGATCGACAATAACTTGGAAATGGTTCATTACCTATGCCTGTACCTGAGCTTGAGAATGCTCCGTTGACCCTGCCTTCATTCATGTAGGACATCGTCGCGGGTACTTCCACCGCCGATGCAAGATATAAACTCAAATTCTGGCTCGCCAGCGGTTAATCTGCCTCCTGTAGTGAATACATTATTGAGTCTCTCACACAGGACACGGATACACAGGCAGTGAAATGGCCAGGATTTACACTACATTGAACTCAAGTTTACTGGCAAAAATAATCAGACGGGGGCCCTGGTTTGAAAGGACACTGTACATACTAGCGTAGTAGCCGATAAACCGGACAGAACTCGAAATTATTACCCCTTTACAACTCCATGCCAATTTTCAACAGAGGTGTGTGGAACCACTGTGCGATGTCATGTCGCTAAGGCAATAATGTGATTCCGGTAACAACATAGTACCTTGAACGGCCCGGCGGCGCGGTTAAATTACGAAAGCCACGGTTTTACACCAGGTAAAAATTCGGAAAATGGGCCGGCGGCCCGAGTCGAAGTCTAATGCTAGGAATATAATAGGAAACAGGAACTACGCCGTGACGATGACACTCGCTTGCTGGTGAACAACTGTCAACGAAATAACCATAAGTATATATATTATCGCCGTCTCAGGCTGGACTTGTTCCCATCCATAGAATTTTCAAATGGAAGAAGGACAAGTGATGAATCCCAGTAAACTGGGAAGTATTTACCTCTGGTCAAGTTATTCTCGGGATCATAGGGGTTGACTCGCCGTGCACTGGCACGCGTAGCTTATGGACAGCCGCATTTAGCAGTCGCTGTGCAATTCCAGTTAGGCTACGACCAATCTGAACATCTCTATTGAGTTAACAAGCTCCCCATGGAAATGGATCCAGAACGGCCTCTGCGCTGCAGAGCCGTTGGAGTCGCAATGTACAGATAACACTTGGCAGCCTTGGCATAGTGGAGTTGTCAGTGTACAACAGAACCCAGAATCCTCAGCCTGGAATGCTCTAGCAACAAACAACATTGCTCTACCCATAAAATCGCTGTATAATGGTAGTTACTCCGGGAAACAACTACAACAGTACGAGTAGATATACAGTCCTTGATAGAGGATATGTGACTAGAGATTTGATAGCTGGATGTGCTGTTAGGCGTGTAAATACAAGTGCGATGTATCGTAGGATGTTCAGGTTGGAGAACCATTAACCTGATGTGATATATCTGGGATATATATGCAATTAGACGATCGAGAATCAGAGGGCATCACCAATGCGAGACATGTAGGTCTCTAAGCTAGTCAGTTGAAACAAAATAGAACAAGTCCGAGGGATGCGGAAATCCTAAAGTAGAGAGGTAGGTTCCAGAACATCAGGTTTGAATCGAAGCCTTGCGATGAGTACGGTGTCCCAGGGCCCGCGGCAGCTGGAGACTTTGCTGGCGGAAACAGCATGTGCAGGGTTAGGTTCGTTGTAAGTCGGTCCGGCTGGGCTACGTGGAACTTCGGTGTCGGTAGTGAAAGTGCCCCAAGGCTGATCACTCTTCTGGGAAGAGAAGACGTTGAAGTGGGCCTAGGTAACACAACAGTCACTAAGGTGAGGAATCAATAAAAGAATCCGCGAACCTGCCCGTTAGGATGACGATGGCTGACAAAGAGCGCATAGTTAGGCGTCTTGAGCGTGCCAACGACTGGAATTACTATCAGTTCATGGGAACCGCAGGTGGAGCAATTAAAGACCTAGGTATAAATCTTCTCTCTGTATTTGGTGTTCTGCGCCAAAAGTTTGCAAAATAGTGTTCACATTGGCCATGAACCATCTCTTGGGTGCGTCCAAATTATCCATGTAATCATACACCATCTTCTCGATGCATATGTATGCCGCCTTATGGCCCGCTCTTAGTGGGAAAGAGTACCGTCTGCTTACCCTTTGCCTACGATGTTCGGAGCGATCAAGTATAACGCCACAACAGAATCAAGGTACAACACCTACGATATAGGAAGACCACCACGGCCCTTGAACGCTAACATTCCCACGAACGCATCGATGCCCCGTTGTGCGGCATTTCGCTCTTCCCTGCTTTGGCTTCCTGTGGTGACACGCCCATAGCCATATAGCGAGGGCATATCCTTCACAGTGTCATTTGTCGATTGATCAGGGTGAAAGGCATTAAAAAGCGTAATGAAGGTCCCGCTTGGCTTCGAGAGGTACCCAACAGCCCCCAGATCCACAGGAGTAGGGTCCCACAATGGCAGCGTCACTATACAAATGGAATATTTCTATTTGGTGGCGAGCATACGGAAGGGAAGAATTGGCACTGACGTGATTGATGGAATTGATGAGTCAACAAAATCCTATATCGTTGTTCATTTTTCTTGTTCGCTGCCCTTTCATCGACAGGAGGTGAACGGGGGTAACTGTCATATGCAGGGACCTCGGTTCCGTCAACAGTGGATAGCTCGCTAGAGGCATCTGTGAAGGACAGCGCACGACTGGAGGGCGGGACATTGGATGTATGGGGTGGAGAAATTGCTTCAGTCGAAGCTACACTTGGAACGTTGGGTGTATAATGCGCTAGCTCTGGCTTTTGAATCGGAGAAAAAGAGACAATCTCTTCGATGAGCGAGAGTGTTGAAGTTGTGTAAGATGCGTCCAGTGCTGTGTAGAAAGATGTTGATGCAGTGTCTACTGTTGTTGATGAAGGTAAAGTTCCGAGAGCAGGGACTTTCAGGAAGTTAGTTGGGTGGGGAGAGCGAAGATAAGCTACACGCACGGGGAGGGTTGCCTGTCGGCGTCGTTAGGGAAGGCCTCATGTCCGGCGAGGGTAATAAAAGATGGTTCGCTGAAGGTTCTGGCTCAGGCAAATATTCCACAGGCTCCTCAATCGAGCCAAAATTCTGTCTGAGCAACCGGACCTCAAGCACGATTTTTTGAAACGTCGGGCGCATAGCTGGATCGTTGTGCCAACAACCCCGGAGCAGCTCTTGTACAGGAGGGGTATTGAATAATGATGCAGGAATGACAGGACGAGTGTGGGTGTCTATTTTGATCGAAGGTTAGTCTGATTGATTGGCGTGAGTTGCGTAAGGGGCATACTTACATAGAACGAAGCGCTGGACAGCATTATCGTCAACTAAGGCCCAGGGTACACGACCCATGGAAAGGATCTCAACGCATGTCATTGCATAGGCGTAGACGTCCATCTCGGTTGTGTGTCGCTGGAGTCCGGCCATGAGCTCGGGTGCCTGCCAGCGCAATGTGCCATCTAACAAAGAGAATTGGGGGGTTTCCATAAGCAGAAGATCCAGGTCAAACGGAAGGCAAACAAACGGGGAGGCTGTTTCCCACTGATGCTGTACGCTTTGGACTTCATCTCACTCTGACCAAAATCAGAAATTACACAGTGAAGATTATCGTCGATGAGCACATTTGCACCCTAGGTAAAGGCAACCCTCAGGCAGAGTATACATGAGTAAGCGATAAAAGCCGACCTTCAAATCGCCATGCAGCACTTCATTTTCATGGAGGTACGCCATACCTTTTGCAATTTCATGCATGAACCGGTATATGTCCCATTCTCGAGGTACAGGCTCTCCAGTAGCCCTTGCAACGCCTTGGTTATCTTCTAACGATCGGCCCTGGGTGAAATTCCAGTCGGGACTACCCCTGACAGGAAACTTCGGTGTGTAATTTCGACCCGGACTGGACCGAGGAAAACCTGCAACAGATAAGTTCTCTCTCCTCCTTCCCCTGTCACTAAAATTTGACGCATTCACGTTCTCACTCGTAGCAGCACTCCATCCCGCTTCTATCCGCTGCAAATACTGTGCCAAATTGCCATTCTGTTGGTATGGCGCCACGAAGAACCATGGTGGATCGCCCGCCGCGCTGCTTGCACCACACAACTTCAACACATGCGGGTGCTGCAGCGTGGCCCAGATTGCCACCTCGTGCTTGAAGAGCTCACGGGGAGTAGTATTTGCAAGCACTTTGATCGCAACTGTACGCCCATTCCATGTCCCGCGATATACATCCGAGAAAAATCCAAAGCCTATAACCTTCTCCCGATCAACTTCGTAGCTGTTGTAGAGGTTAGATGTGTTACTAGGAGATATGACGAAGAAAAGATTCACCGAGTAATCGTCCAACTTGGCAATGATGCTGGGTCCACTCCTGCGCTCGCCCTCCTAAGGGCATCAATCCCACTTTCAATAAACTCGCGATGTAGGGTATCCCGACTCCATCCGTCACTATCACCACTACCCCGCCTACCGTGTGCATTACTCTTCGTGCTCACAGTTGTCCTCCTTCGTTTCATCAGTCCCAAGATTCCTACCATCCTCTCCTTGTCTTTGTCGTCCAGAAGTACGGCATCCTCCTCCATACCACCCTGTTCCATACTCCCCTCTCTCCCCTCTTCCTCCACAATCCTCTCCAACTCCCTTTGCAGTGTCTTCAACGCCTCCGGCATCTCCTGCCTCGCAACTTGTAACACAGCACACAACTCTGCATCGCTCCCTGTCTGCATTGCCGCGCGCATCGAACTCCTCAAGTCAGCTAAATCTCGCGCCGCATCGCGTGTGTTTTGTATATCATGCAAAATACATAAAGTAGAAAGGACTTCTGCGGGGCGAGGGACTGGGGACGCCGGATGAGAAGATACGGTCCCTCTTGGGGTGAGAGGAAACCTCTTGGGCGACAATGACAGAGGACCATCTAGATCCGCTCGTTCTTGCGTCATCTCTACCCCGCTCAGCTGCAGCGCATTCTCACGTCTAGCCCTTAGCGCACCCAACACCGAAGGTGGACCAACATAATCAGGCGAGATTGCGCCGGAGCGGATAAGCGAATCGATCAACCTGTTCGTATCTTCCTGCCTATGTCCTTCGTTCTCTTGGACTTGTTTCAGAATACGAATTTGTACTGAGAGCTGTAAACATAAAGATCAAGGAATTGAGTGATGGGCCATATCAGATAATATTGACAGAAGAGATGAAGAAGAGATCAACGAGATAAAATAGGAGCTGATGTCAATAACACCAAACAACATGAAAATAGCTGCCCCTGGTGAGGTTTCCAAACACTGAGCAAGAATCCTCCGCAGCTACACACTGTTGAAAACGGAAAATGGGTATCCGCACACCCGCACCCGCCACTGGGTACCCGTAAGATTCCACAAGATATCAGAAGTCCCCCCTATGGGCCAAAGAATCATGACGGCACTCCGAAAACATGCAATGTGGAAAGGAAGCATGCGTATACATCCCACAGAGGTCACATTCCGGAGGGTGCCGAAAACTCATATATCCGTTAGGGACACACAAGCATCCACAAGGCACCGAGAAACGTCAAATCCCAAGATATCACCGAAACATAGATAGTCACAGACAACAAGCGAAAGAACGAAGAAAACTCAAGAATGGAAGAGTATATACTCACACTAAACATCCCCAATGCCTCCGTTAGCTTTGCATCGCTCTTTGAAAATAACCCTAGAATTTCGTCGCGTTTCAGGTATCGCTTTATCCATGGGCGACGGGCTTGCTTAGCCATAAGGTCGTGAACTTGGTCGAACGCCCTACATTACGAGTCGATGAGTGGAAGAGAAGCGAAAATAGAATCTACTCACTCAAGGAGGTTCTGATATGGTATAGTAAGTTCTTGCCCGACTTCGTTGCCTGCCTCTTGGACCTCCTGGCGAACAGAAAGTAGGATTTCTGCACAACGCTCGGTAAGCCGGAGACACTGTAATCGGTTCGTCTGCGCATGTAATCAATATACTAATATATTTCATCTGATAAAATCGGAACACCCACATTCACGAGCTGGACTGAGTCCCAGATGTTTAGAAGCGTCCGTCCTGCACCCACGAGTCCGGGAACGGGGGCAAATTGGAGGAGATCAACACCGAGGTACAACGCTTCATGCGCAATATCGCCTGCAATGCCAAGGACAGATGCCACAGCTTGTGCTACGCGCTGTACGAAAGATCGTCAGCGATATCGTTTCATACGACAATGATAGATCACAAGGACGGAAGAGGACTGACCTTG
>QOVE01001104.1:0-16678 GCA_003521275.1 Tricholoma sp. MG99
GGCGGTGGAGGTGGCAGGGGCGGACGTGGACGTGGAAGAGGAAGAGGAAGAGGACAGCCTGGAAGAGATGGAAGTGCATCACGTGGAAGAGGTGGCAGGAGAGGTGGCGGACGGTCTGGTGAAACTGCAGATCCTATTGAATCCGACGATGGTCTGTATAGCTGAAATCACCATTACTGGAAGCCGACTGTTAATCTTTCTAGATTTTGATGAGCCGCCGGCGCCTCCCCCTCGGAGTCGTACTCGTACGGCAGAACCATCTTCGTCCCGGCAAGCAGGACCTTCATCTTCAAAGGGACCACCTACAAAACCTCCTTCCAAACGAACATCTCATACATCAATGGCCATGGACGTTGATGGTGTTCAGTGTGATTGTGGAGTTCCTGCTACTCAGAAAACCGTTGTCCGTGAAACGGCCAGCAAAGGAAGAATGTTTTGGACCTGTGGGAATAACGATGCTTGCTCTTTATTCAAGTGGGTCGAAGACGTATCTCCAGCCAGTAACCTACGACCAGTGATTCCCGCGAAACGGTCATACGTGACAGTGAGTGTGATACTACTTGCTTCATTTCTACCTCTCGAAGTCGATGTTGGAACAGAACTCCGACGCTACAAGTTCAACTCCAATCCGCCTGTGCAGATGTGAAGTAGAAGCTGTCCAGCGGACTGTGGTAAGGGAAGGTGCGAACCAGGGAAGAAAATTTTGGACATGCACGAAAAGCTCCGACATCAGCTGTAATTTTTTCGAATGGGTTGACGAGCCTCCTCGGAGTAGTGGACCCCCAAGATCTGCGTCAGGAATGGCCACTGGTTCACCTGCGACAAACGGAGGGTGTTTCAAGGTACGTTCCCATATTCAGCCTTTTATTTTAAATTCCTTGTAAAACATACATACAGTGTGGTCAAGAAGGACACTGGGCGAATGGTTTGTTCTCCTCCTTTTCTCTCTCCTCCTATTGCCCTTATCTCACGCCGACAGCCTGCCCAAATGATGAAGATAGTGGGACTAAACGGTATAAAAGTTCTGGATCTACAGCAACTTCAACTCCTTCCGTAACTTGTTACAAATGTCAACAGCCAGGTCACTACAGCGGTGGTAAGTGGTCGTTAGGTGCCAAATTGCGCTTATGCTAACTGGACATTGATACCAGTATGTCCCAACTCCGGAAATTCTTCGATGTCCAGGAAATCGCCGGGTTCTGGGACCTCTGGAGCTTGCTTCAAATGTGGCCAAGACGGCCACTGGAGTAATAGTACGTTGACGATGTGCTTTGCCATTCGTGCCTGACGGAATGGCTTCACGCCTCGGTGTTTTAGACTGTCAGAATGATGGTGTTCCTAGCAAGCCTTCCAGCAGTCGTAGCACCACTACCAAAGGTCGAGGGACGAAAGCCCCCACCAGTAAGCGTGGCCGAGGTGCAAAGAAGAAGTCTGCATTTGGCGCTCCCGATTTTTAACGTCACTTGTACATACATTTATGCTTGCTTGGTATATGCGTAAGTAAATAAACTTGGAACACGCGTAAGTAAACAAATTCATCGCGACGTGTCTGGCCAGCTCCCTAACCCCTACCCGCGGCTCCACAATGCAAAGTCCGAATGGTCGAGTGGTACACTCTGAGATGGATCACCAGTCGATGCAGCTTATGGAGCATCGTGAACCGTATAGGGAGTGCACCTGCACTGCGTTCAATGTGCTCTACATCATTACTTCGGAGGTCACAACTCACTTGGAGGGTCCCCGGGCCAGACTCTATGTAGGGTACATCCTCCGATAGAGTGCTTGGGCCCCACTAGGCCTCACTCCCTGAGAAAGTTCTTGTCAGCGTGGGTGACCTATGACCGATGACCTCTTGCAATTCTGCCCATACAATGCACCGGGCCCTTGTTGGGTATTACAAGCTGATACTTACCATGATAGCCTCAGGCTGATGAGGAAACGAATTCCTAACGTAAGCCTATGACAGGAGTACAGCTTTACATTTATATATCCGCATTGTTCCAGATTGATCCCCATGGGCTAACTCCTCCACACTACTGCCGAAAAGTCTCCGAAATCATGTTCGGTTCCTGCTCGGCGGCTACTCACTCACTCCTCCGCCTTTCCAGTGACAGCGAACAATGTCTAGCGCTGGGATCAACGAGAAATCCTATGATGAATCATCTTTGAGGAATTCAAAGGATGTCGAGGACTCGGAAATGGAGCCCAAACTTACCGAAGCCGAGTATAATCGCGTGTTGCGCAAGATAGACCTACACATCTTGCCTTTCGTGTCTCTGCTTTATCTGCTATCTTTTCTGTGAGTCACTTTCCGTGTGCCCAGTTTCCAATTTCGTTGACATTCCCTTTTCAGGGATCGGGCGAATATAGGTTTGTCTACCAACGCTACGCTGCTTCTTTCAAGCTTCTTTACATCACAAACACTGATGCATATATTTAACAAGGCAATGCGAGGATCG
The DNA here is from genome assembly GCA_003521275.1 of Tricholoma sp. MG99. Classification (NCBI taxonomy): domain Eukaryota; kingdom Fungi; phylum Basidiomycota; class Agaricomycetes; order Agaricales; family Tricholomataceae; genus Tricholoma; species Tricholoma sp. MG99. The sequence continues at coordinate 2,460 of QOVE01001104.1, forward strand.
CCGGCATGGTCACAGATGCACACTTGACTGGATTGAAGTACAACGTCGTATGTGATGCGATCACCAAATCTACAGCTCAATACTCACTGAGTCACTGGCCAACATAGATCGCTGCCGTTTTCTTTGTAAGCTCTTCGTGCATCCCAGTCGGTTTTCCATGGAAACTTTTCTATGATTAGATTCCGTATGCGTTGTTTGAAGTACCTTCGTCAGTGGTGTCATTGAGTCTTCGACTCCATAAACGCCTTTGACTACTGTCATATCTAGAAATATCGCATTGAAACTTGTCCGGCCTTCTCGATGGAGTAAGGGACATTAGCCAGCCCTAGTTCGTGATAATGCTGATGTTCGAATGTTTCTAGTACCGTCGATCATGGTTGCATGGGGTACGGTATCAAGCCACGAATGTGGGTGTGTACTGACTAGGACTATTTAGGGCTGGTGATGACGCTAATGTGCCTATGCAAGACCTACAAAAGCCTGATCGTGTCAGTATACTTTCGATTTCTTCGATTTCCTGACTAACCAGATTTCAGTGCTCGTGTCTTTTTGGGACTGACAGAATCTGGGCTATTTCCTGGTGTTAGCATCATCCAGAGATCTGCTGCCAGACATCTTCTAACATTGTACAATCCACTAGGTGACCTTCTACCTGTCTCTTTGGTATAGAAGGCGTGATGTCGCCAAGAGGATTGCAATATTCTTCTCTGCAGCAACAGTCGCAGGTAAGATCATCAACTGGTTTCTCTGTAACTTTAACTCACTCCTCTGTACACAGGCGCCTTTGGTGGAATACTTGCGTGAGTTATTGTTACATCCTCCAACAATGGTACACCAATTTTTTGGCCTAGCTACGGCATTGAGAAAATGGAAGGGATCGGGGGTCTTCATGGATGGCAATGGATTGTAAGTGATTTGAGCTGCAGATCACTAGCTGATGTCTAATATCTGCGCCCAGTTTTGCCTTGAGGGCCTTGGTAAATTTTAATCCTCTCCATTGCGCAATCTCTCCTGAAACCAGTATAGCAACAACCCTTATTGCCTTTGGGTCATACTTTGCCATGTATGATGTATGTGATGATATCCAATGGCCCATAAGTTCTCTCTAAACAGTTTTACACAACTTCAAGTACCCTGCCACTGCCTCATTTTTGACGGATTATGAGAAAAGAGCTGTTGCAAGAATGCTGAGAGAGGATTCTCAAGGCCTGTCCACACATTACGACAGCAAATTTGTATGGCAAGCGATAACAGATTACAAGACCTACGTACAAGTAGGGATTTACATCGGTCTGCAAAAAATTTGCTTAAGTATTCCACTTAACTAACCGACGGAATTGGCAGGTCTTCTAATTCCAGTCTATGCTATTGCATTGTTTTCCCCTACCATTGTGAACCAATTGGGTAACATTCTCTTAGAGTCTCTCATTCAGACATTTCTTACATATCATTGCAGGGTTCACTGCTTCACATGCACAGTTATTACAAGTACCTCCCTTCGTCGCAGGGTGCATAGCAACGATTGCAGGTTTGTGGACAAGTACAATATTTTCTGAATGTTGACTTTACGTGGTCAACAGTTGGAGTACTGAGTGATAAACACAACCTCCGAGGACCATACATTATTGGATCCGCTTTGGTAGCGATCATCGGATACATTGTGCTGTACACGCAAAGTAAACCTGGTCCTGGTTATGCTGGTGCTGTGATTGCTGCAATGGGTGTTTATCCTACCATTGCTGTGGATCTGGCTTGGGCTGGCTCTGCTGCGGGTGGAGATGTTAGGAAAGGTGGGATCACAAGGCCTGGTATTTGACAGTCTTGAAACTTTTTTTGTAGGAGTCATGATTGCGATGGTTATTGGCCTGGGTAATCTTGGGGGGTGAGCTTTCATGACCCATCCTACGCATCGGCCAGCTTACACTATCAATTTACAGGATATGTTCGTCATTCATCTATATCACGCCACCCCGTTTCCACATTGGACATGGCACAGTTATGGGCTGGCTTGGCCTCTCGTAAGCATTTCAAAATAGCACTTCGGTTTGCTATATTTCAGACTTCTTTCTTGTAGCATCGTACTCAGCTGCTTTGCTATGTGGGATTACAACAGGCTTAACAAGAAGAAGATAGCTCAATGTGAAAAAGAGAAAATTGATGCAAGCAGACAGGACGAATTCAAAGACATGGGCAATGAAAGCCCACTGTTCCGGTGAGTTTGTCACGAATTTGGCTTGAGGTGTCGTGTTGTCATTAAGCCTTCTTTGCAGATATACTCTTTAGTTACAGTTAGGCTTCCTGTGCACCTCAAAGCTCAGGCCAGCAGTAAGAAACGAATGAATGCTGAGCCTTGACATCTCTTCTTAGGCTTTACGATTTTGTATCAGATAGATTTTTTTCCGTTGGGATGTTCTCTTAGCGAAAAAGCTAGTGTAGCGAGTGAACAAGGTTACAATGTTTTGGGCAAGTACCGCGCACTGGCAAGCCTCGAGGTATATACTTCGCCAACAAGAACAAACAACTGACAACACCTCCGCGTTGAAGAAATTGTTGGGCGCTATCTGAGTGAGCGAACAATCTCGACTCAACTCTCGATTGGTTCAGTGACGCTTGTCTGCCGTCCTCTCTGGCACTTATTAAGGGTCAACCCATTTCCCTGTAACTTCTGGAGTGTCTCCCCCCGCAATGCACTTGTACAATTTAACACTTCAGCCCCCAACTGCCATCTCGCAAGCTATTGTCGGAAATTTCTCTGGGGCTCGACAGCAAGAAATCATAGTCTCTCATGGAACCCGACTTGAGTTGCTGCGCCCAGATGTCCAAACAGGAAAGGTCTCAACTGTGATTGCCACCGACGTTTTTGGATCCGTCCGCTCTCTCGCTGCATTTCGGTTGACAGGCGGGACCAAGGGTGAGCTCTTGTACGTATCTGTCCTGTTGATATCCATTTACATAACACACTCTCAGACTACGCAATAGTAGGGTCTGACTCCGGCAGAATTGTCATTCTTGACTATGATCCAAAGACGTCGAGCTTTGTAAAGCTGCACCAGGAGACCTTCGGCAAGTCGGGCGCTCGTCGTATCGTCCCAGGACAGTATTTGGCAACGGATCCAAAAGGCCGAAGTGTTATGATATCCGCAATGGAGAAGGCGAAGCTAGTATACATTCTAAACCGGGATGCTGCCGCAAACCTGACCATTTCGTCTCCTCTTGAAGCTCATAAAAATGCTGCAATCATTCACCACATCGTGGGCTTGGATGTTGGCTTCGAAAACCCTATGTTTGCTGCGCTAGAAGTTGACTATACGGAATCGGATCAGGACCCGACTGGGGAGGCGTTCAACAATGCTGAAAAGGTAAATCAACCATGTCGGTTCCATGATTTCTTGTCTAACCTATTTTCTAGATGCTAACGTACTACGAGCTGGACTTGGGCCTCAATCACGTTGTTCGAAAGTGGAGTGAACCAACAGATCCTCGTGCTAATCTACTGGTTCAAGTTCCTGGTGGTCAACTGGCTTCCTCCGATCGATTCGATGGACCGTCTGGTGTTCTTGTGTGCTGCGAGGACCACATCATCTACAGACACATGGAGTCCCGGCAACACCGTGTACCGATACCACGACGTCGACATCCTTTAGATGATCCTAACCGGGGAATCATCATTGTGTCAGCTGTGATGCACAAGATGAAGGCACGGACATCCCTTCTTTCCCTATCCCAATCTCACTGACTGTTCCTCTAGGGTGCGTTCTTCTTCCTCCTGCAGAGTGAAGACGGGGATTTGTACAAAGTCACAATTGAACATGAAGAAGAGGAAGTGAAGTCACTTAAAATTAAATACTTTGACACCGTGCCGGTCGCTTCTAGCCTCTGTATCTTGAAATCTGGTTTCCTCTTTGCTGCCTCTGAGTTTGGGAACCAGTCAGTCCACTCTACTTCTCCTTCAGAAACTGACTCAGTCGATGGTGTAGCTTTTTGTACCAGTTCCAAAAGCTTGGAGACGATGACGATGAACCCGAGTTCAGTTCGACATCCTATCCGTCCTTGGGCATGGCCGATCCGGCTGTCCCTTTACCACACGCATACTTCCGCCCGCATCCACTGGACAATCTTGTAATTGCCGACGAACTGGAGTCACTTGATCCAGTACTAGACTCCAAGATCTTGAACATTTTGCCCAACTCAGACACGCCCCAGATTTTCGCCGCCTGCGGTCGTGGTGCACGGAGTACATTGAGAACTTTGCGTCACGGTCTTGAAGTAGAAGAATCGGTTAGCTCGGATTTGCCTGGTATTCCTAATGCAGTATGGACAACGAAGCTGAGGGAAGACGGCAAGTCATGTGTTCGATGTATTTGCATCTCACTCATAACGTTGTCACAGATGCATTTGATTCTTACATTATCCTTTCATTCGTCAACGGCACTCTCGTGCTCTCCATTGGCGAAACGATCGAGGAAGTTCAAGACACCGGTTTCCTGTCCTCCGCTCCCACACTTGCCGTCCAACAGATCGGAGCCGATGCCCTTCTGCAGGTACATCCTCATGGTATCAGACATGTTCTCTCAGATCGGCGAGTCAACGAGTGGAAAGTCCCACAAGGTAAAACTATAGTTAGTGCGACAACGAACAAGAGACAAGTAGTTGTGGCGCTGAGTTCGGCCGAGTTAGTTTATTTCGAGCTGGATTTGGATGGACAGTTGAATGAATATCAAGATCGAAAAGCTATGGGAAGCACCGTCCTGGCTTTGAGCATCGGGGAGGTTCCCGAAGGTCGACAGAGGACGCCGTATTTGGTCAGTCTCCTTACAGTTCTTAACTGCTGATTCCTAAGGACGTATTGATAGGCTGTTGGATGCGAAGACCAGACCGTTCGTATCATCTCCCTGGACCCCGAAAGCACTCTTGAGACGATCAGTTTGCAAGCTCTGACTGCGCCCCCCTCCGCAATTTGTATTGCCGATATGCTGGATGCCAGTATTAATAAATCACAGCCCACCATGTTCGTAAACATTGGCCTTCAAAACGGTGTTCTACTCCGAACGGTGCTAGATCCCATCAATGGTCAACTAACAGATACACGGACTCGGTGTGTGGCTTATACTACTCTCACTTACTTTATTCTTATTAGGTCCCATTCTATTCGTTTAGGTTCCTCGGTACCAGGCCCATACGTCTCATACGTGTTCAGATCCAGCGAAATCCTGCTATTCTGGCACTTTCGTCCCGTTCATGGCTCAATTATACTCACCAGAATCTGATGCATTTCACCCCTCTGATATTTGAAAACTTGGACTATGCCTGGAGTTTCTCAGCCGAGCTAAGCCCCGAAGGTCTTATCGGTATTGCTGGCAGCGTTCTCCGGTAAGTCTTTATGCAATAATCCACTGTGTAGACAGCCTTATAATATTTACAGAATCTTCCAAATCCCCAAATTGGGTACAAAACTGAAGCAAGACTCCATCCCGCTCTCTTATACACCACGAAAGTTTATTACTCACCCTGGAAACCACTATTTCTATATGATTGAGGGTGATCATCGTGTAATGGGGCAGGAAGCTGCGAACAAGCGCATTGACGAATTGGTATGTCCTCTCATCACTGCAATGTCCTCTTTATTAAGGTCTTCCAGCGTCGACAAGGCAAAAACGTCGACGATGAAGTTGTAAATCTACCGCCAGAAGTGTTTGGTCGTCCAAAAGCTCCAGCTGGGACGTGGGCGTCATGTATCCGCATTATTGATCCCATAGAGGTTAGCTGATTTCTCTTCCCATAATCAGAAGCTTAACATCGCTTTTGGGATAGGCAAAAACAGTCGCACTCATTCCATTGGAGGGAAATGAAGCCGCCTTTTCTTTGGCGGTTGTTCCTTTCTCTGCGCGGGGTGGCGATCTGCATCTGGTTGTTGGTACCGCTGCCGATACCTTCCTCTCGCCTCGTTCGTGCTCCAGTGGCTTCCTTCGTACATACAAATTTACGGAGGACGGTGCTGGGCTGGAATTCTTGCATAAGGTACGCAGTTTTCTTCCAAGCGCTTCACAATTTAACTGAGCATCTTTATTTAATGGTAGACTGAGACGGACGACGTTCCATTGTCACTATTAGCGTTCCAGGGACGACTAGTTGCCGGTGTTGGCAAAGCTTTAAGAATATATGATATAGGAAAGAAGAAGCTTTTGCGAAAAGTCGAAAACAAGTCATTCGCATCTGCAATTGTCACCCTTGCCACACAAGGTTCGCGGATACTAGTCGGCGACATGCAAGAATCGGTGTCATTTGCGGTCTACAAGCCTCCTGAGAACCGCCTACTTGTATTTGCAGATGATAGTCAGCCGCGATGGATCACTGCCATGACCATGGTAGACTACAACACGGTTGCTGCTGGAGATCGTTTCGGCAATGTCTTTGTCAACCGTCTGGATACGAAAATTTCAGATCAGGTGGACGACGACCCAACAGGTGCAGGAATCCTGCACGAGAAAGGATTACTGATGGGTGCACCCCACAAAACGAAAATGATAGCTCATTTCCATATTGGAGACCTTGTTACATCAATACACAAGGTGTCGCTTGTTGCAGGCGGTCGTGAGATCCTCCTGTACACAGGTCTTCATGGGACGATAGGCATTCTCGTGCCATTCGTTTCCAAGGAAGATGTAGACTTCATCTCAACATTAGAGCAGCATATGCGGACGGAACAGAGTAGCTTGGTTGGTAGAGATCAGTTGAGCTGGAGAGGATATTATACACCCGTGAAGGCTGTAGTGGACGGAGACCTCTGTGAGACGTTCGCAAGGTTGCCGGGTACGAAGCAAACTTCGATTGCTGGAGAACTGGATCGGACGGTTGGGGAAGTGTTGAAGAAACTTGAGCAGATGAGAGTTACAACGAGTGGGTTCTAGGTATTGGTGATCTTTGTGTTTATATTATCTTTGCTGTTCCTCAAAGCACGCTGTCCAGAAGTTGTATCTCCAGAAATGTAATGTTGTTGCAACATTTGGTGGTGCTGTACACGACCTTCTTGAGTTCACAGAAGTCTGTCTAGCATTCTGATGGTCCCGAAGTACGAGCGCAAAACACTCACGTCCTGCCTTCCAGATATAATCTTTCAACGTATGACTCGCGACTGAGGCGTTGCAATTAGAACATCTCGACAGTGTCTGCTTTCCTCATAACCCCCTAAATTATTTGATGTTCATGCGCACAGCAGTTCTGACCTTTAAATCAGGAGCATCAGGAAATTGCCAGACTAGGGTAAACGTATTAGCTGAGTTAACTGTCTTAGAAGGTTTGTCGCTGACTGTACTTGACAGGCATCACTGAGATTGTGCTTTATATTAGTTGGTGAAAAATAATATAGATATTCTGACTGTGGGCGGCGTCTAGGTTTGTCCATGTCCGATGAAGCTATGGATGGTCTATATTTACTGGTGGAAAGTGACACTCAGCCCCTGCATGTGGAAATACCTCACACATTTGAATGCTTCGGGGATCCTTCCCGGACAGTTGATTCGACTAGCCTTGAGCACCGACACTGGATGTGAGCCAGTGCTGACAGCAGAAGAACTTGAAGCAGAGGATTGACGAGACGACAACATCTCGAGCGCAAGGAGCGGGCTGTCTGCCGCGAACTCGATGAATTCAACGCAGGGCAACAGTGTCCCATCACTTATCCTTCGCATCGTAGAATGCAGGAGAGGCGCATCATTTGGAAGCCTGACGGCCTTGACATGTGGAATGCACTCCAATAAGCTTTCTACGTTACGTGGTGACTGATGAAAAACCGGGCGCCTCAGCCGAGGAAATTCCAGCTCGAAGATCTCCAATGTAGACGAGATTCGTCTGAGAAATGCAATGTAGTCTGTGGGGGACCAGTTCGGTCCAGCCGTATTCCTAAGGGCTAGTCGGCGGACACGAGGAAGAAAAAATGATAGCAGGAATGGCGCATTGCTTGTTTTAGGGCTGTAAGCAAAAGCCACACTGAAGACGAGTATATTCGGTAAACACAAAGTTTTCATTGGTGAAAAATTGTCATCAGCATTGTGAAATTTGACACAGCCTAGGTGCAAAGCTGTAACGGAATCGCAGGCGGCCAAGATATTCGACAGAGCTTGGTTGCTCATCGCATGGTTGACAAGGACGAGCTGGGTGAGTTGTGCCCAGGGGAGCTGCAAGTGGTGAAGGCGGACACCACCCAATACGAAGTCGCAACGGCGAAGATAGGGTGTTTGTAAGAAGGTAGTGATCGGATAATCCCATGGCAATGGGGCGAAGAAGTTGTCTATTTGGAGTATAGCTAGGGTTCTGAGCCTTGGAAAATACCCAGAAGGGAGAGTACAGAGGGTCTTTGCACTGAGATGTGGAATGGCAAGAGCAAGTTCACGAAAACAGCGAGGATTGGGGATAATGATGTTGTTAACAATCCGGTCAAACTTGTGTTTCACTTTCAGATCGCTCCAATCCGTCGACTCCATCTTCGCCGCAGCAACAACACCCATTACCATGTTCAAAGCGAGGGACGCTGAAGAACACCGACATAACCAGCAACCAACAAGCTCAAGAGAACTCGAGGGTACAGCAGGTAAATACGGAATTTTGATACTCCACAAAGTGGGAGTGTCAAACGCAACAGCCCTCCATGTCGAACATACCTGAGAAACTATCAGACGACCCTCTTTTCTGCCATTTACTAGCGGGAAAACAGCATGTTCCGTCGTGGAGAACAAAATAATCTCCCTGATCAATTCTGGGGGCAACCGCTTATGTGGAGCCAAGGCAGCTCTACACATATTGATCTGATTCGATAGACAAGTACGCTTTGTGTGGAGGACAGAGAGCTGCATATCCAGATGGCGGAGTTCTTCCTCGAGGATGGGAAGATGTATACGCATTTCGGCGGTTTCTTCGTCGAATGGAGGGGTGTTGGTGCGACTAAGCTGCTGCAAACGATCCATATTTCACCGAACGGACGAAGAGTCGAGGGTTACTAGCACATAGCACACAAACAGGTTGTAGCCTTGCTGCAACCATGAGTCCACTGAGAAGCTATGTTTGGCAATATTTGACAATGCACATTGATGATTGCAGCAGATAAATGCAGATCCGACCGGGGAACCATTCTGATTCGGGTCGATTGATCCATGGATGATGCATTGATGGATCAAGAAAGTCAATGTCCAGAGCCATCTCTCTGGTCTCCGTCGAATGATCCAAATCATGCATACCATGATCACGAAACAAGATTAATCTTGCGGCCATTTCATCGACCTGTTTTCGCTCCCGGTCTGTATAGACAATTGTATTTGCTTGGAAGATCATGGGTCAATCGATGGCAGCTCTGATAGTCATGCATGTGCTACCCGGACCATAGAGCATTTGGTGTGGCCAGCTCGACGCAAAGACAACTCATCTCGCACTGTAAGGTTATGCCATGATCTTGTATTTTCGCATGCAAATCTTGGCGCGGATCGGCATCTGCCGCATTGTTACACTGAAACACCAGGGTGGATACGCGTCATTTGTGCCCAGATTAGGGTGCAAAGATATATCCTCGGGTTCTACCGACTCTAAGACCGAAAGGTGTAATTTGTGTAATTTGACTGGATCCTTCGAGCGCGGTACATGGAGACATCCACGCACATGCATGCTGCCATGTCAGAGATAACGAGACGTCCTGACAGGGCACGTCGCGCGGCGAATCGACCGAGGTAATCCAGGATCGAGTCGGGGAAAAGGCTTCCTTTGATGGGGCTCAAGGAGAGTCGAGTGGAAGCAATCGAATATTTCTGGCATATGGGAGACTGGTGCTTCCCCGCATCTGAATTGCGTGCGGTCAGATTAGTGGAATTCATCATGCCGAGTGGAAGCGATCGAATATGTCTGGCATATGGGGGACCGCGTACTCCCCGCATCTGAATTCCGTGCAGTCAGATTAGCGGAATTTATCATGAAGTTTGAAGGGTCATAGAGACGTGGGACATGGAATTCGTGAGGACATGCCAAGAGCCAATTACGTTCTTCTATGGTGTCAAAATCATTTCAACGGTAGAGCGTCAACGAAGCCTGGACACCGCCCATCCGCTCGTGTATATCAAAATAGTCGAAGAAGTCCAGCGCTCCGATCCCGTCTTCTCCGTACCGACGGTAACCCGATGCTTCTCCATAAAGTGATTCGTAGAAAGATCGAGAAGTAGGTTCGTAAAGCCACAGTGATAGAAGAGGAATACTAGTAGACACGTGCGCTGAATGCAAACCAAACGGCTATCTGGTCGTTTATTATGTTGATGATTAGAACCGTGTGCTAGTAAATATAAACATGGATCAGCCTTTCCGCAACACCAAGGTGTGGAGATGGCCTGCCCACAGAGGGTCTGAGTGAGTCGAACCATAAGGGCCTAAGGGAACCTAATCATCCCCGAGTACTTTCATGTGAGATATCTTCCCGATCTCTCTCGTAAGGAGTAGATGCTCATGGGATCGGTATGTTGTTTGTCAAGTACCCTTCAAGTTGTATGGACACACGTCGATCTCAGCGGACAAACTGAGCGAACGAGAAGCGAGCCGTCAGCAAGGAATTTAACAAGGATATGATTGGAAAAGACGCACGATATGTATCAAAACACCGGTACCTGTAACTAGCTCTGCGATGTTGTACAAGTAAAGACTGTAAAGGCTTGGCGTATCTGGAGACTGATTTGTGAATCGGACTGCACCTGATCATGAAGCCCAGTACGATCCACGACTTCGGCTCGGGGCCGTCAATTTGAATTCTGCCTCTTCTGTGTACAATCATTTGTGCCTTAGAATATCGAGATGTTGAGGTATGCAGTCTAGCTTGGCCAAGTCGACTCGGGTCTTGTGCTGTGAGTGAACGGCGTCGGATCAGTCACGGTTGTGGAAGGTTCCTCACACCTGGTCCCATCATCGGCCCGTCAGGCGGCGCGTCCAACTCTAGTATTCCGATCTGCGGGCAGCTATGTACTATCGGATTCCCGCTTATTAGAAGGGCTTGTTTCCGGACACTATTGCAATGGAATAGTACATGGTTGAGACATACTGTGGAGGGCGACCGTGACGCAGGAACTTGATGTTGGTGAAGGTCGAAGGATCGAAAACCAACTTGGTTTACTTCCTCTCAACCATCATGTTAAACCTCGCAACTCGTTCAGTCTTCAAAAATTCGCTCCTCCGCAGTTCTCTTGCTCTTCCTCCCAGTAGAGCCGTAAACTATTCCTTCAACAGGACATTAGTCACGCTCAAAGACCACAAAGTAACCCGCACGCGTCGTTGACCCAAGTATCATATTGCCTTCTCACAATTAAGTGCATTGTAGTACACTGCCCATGCAACTGCCGATGGCCAAGGGCGCGCTGGGACAGTAAAATCAGATGGACTCCAATTGAAACTTGCCCCACCGAAAGCACTGGGTGGAACGGGGAAGGGTGAGAATCCAGAGCAACTCTTCGCAATGGGATACTCTTGTTCGTCGTAATCTCTCCTTTCTTGGAGCCCAGTCCCTCTGATACATCCCTACTTAGCCTGTTTTCTTGGAGCCCTCCAGCTAGTCGCAGGAAAAATGGGCAAGGGCGAGAGCGCCAAGAAAGCGCTGGTACACACCAGCGTGCACCTCGGCGAGCCGAAGGAGATGTCTGGGTTCGGACTGGCCGTTGATATCAAGGTTGAGGGAGTGGACGAAGATGTCATTCAGGCTGCCCATGAGGTACGTTTTTGGTTACGGGAAGTCCTGCACTAGCGACTGAATTACTCATGTCCACAATAGATCTGCCCATACAGCCGCGCATTGAAGCATGGAATCGTTGTGAATGTTTCCAAGGCCTAATTGATTCTATCCCTGTAGCGTAGTCTAACTTGAACTACTTGTAATTCACTGGCCAAAGTGTAAATACAGTAGACTGTCCTAAAATTCACAGGTCGATGTTGGGTTTATTCTGATGCACTATGCTCGTCACCAGACGATGTCTCTGAGGATTCTGGTATTGCCAGTGCTGGAACGTTGTGGTATGTATTTGGGTTAGAGTCTGTTACCATTTAGAGTCCTTTCAAATCCAAACATCGTTCGGCGAATTGCAACCGGCACAACATACACTAGGCAATTGTGCTACACCACATTATGGTCCTTGTGCTCGTAATCGGTGATCTCCACATCCCACACAGGACACACGACCTTCCTTCAAAGTTTAAGAAACTTCTTGTGCCAGGGAAAATCCAGCAGATACTATGCACTGGCAACGTATGCGACAAGGAGACGTACGAATGGATCAGGACAATTTCACCAGAAGTACATGTTGTCAAGGGGGATTATGATGAGGTCTGTGTGGACTTTAGTTCAGGATCCTCATTGTCCAATATAATTGGCAGAGTTCAGCCTTCCCGACATCGATGACCGTGGTACATAGCCCAATCAAAATTGGTGTTATACATGGGCACCAGAGTATACCAACCGGAGACCTCGACTCGCTCAACTCTATAGCGCGTCAAATGGACGTAGACGTTCTGATATCAGGACACACACATACGTCAGTCATCTTACTTTCACGTAACTCATGCATTGACTGCGATTGTAGGTTCCAGGCCATCGAATATGAATCCAAGTTTTTTGTGAACCCGGGAAGTGCTACTGGCGCTTGGACGGGCGCAAGCAACGGGTGAGCCCTCTTCTATCTGTCCAACCGTCGCTGACGTGATGCAATTCTAGTGACCCAACGCCTTCATTCGCACTTATGGATATCCAAGGGTCTGTCGTCGTTACGTACGTCTACCAGCTGATCGAGGGCGAGGTGCGGGTGGAGAAGATCGAGTGGAGGAAGGAGCAGGAGCCTGCAATTAGCGTGCCTAGGAGCACCGTCATGCCGCAGAACATACCAAGTCCAACGCCAGGCAGTCCGCCAGGTAGCTCAGTATGGTGATCTTCGGGAGCAGTGTCAAGTTCTTCCGATGATGTACCGTTATCTGTGATCGTTATTGCTTTCGAGAGCATTCACTCTTCTCTTCTCCGTGCGTGAGGGAACGAACGATAGAGCTATCTGGCTACACGAGGCATGTCTCCCGCCATTCTCGGAACTATTCTGTCTTATTAGTGGATCAGACCTGTTTTCTACAGTTACAGCTGCCATTTTCAACGTTTGATTTCTCGAACATTATTTTAAGCCTTCTCTAGGATGCTATATTGCGCACCTTGACAGTGCGAACGATTTAGTCGCTCCAAAGCGAATCATGCCTACAAGATGATCCGTATAAACGCATGCTGTGGTGCTGGGAATCGCCCGTTATGACTTCTATTCTAGTCATTCCTGGCCAGCTCGACGTTCTTGCTCTGAGTCGTCGACGCTTCCAAAAGAAGAACTGGAACTGTTAATTCTGCTACTAGTCAGCAGTGATGAGGCCTTTTCAGCCACTGTCTGATGCGACGCTCTCAGAGGGTCGCTTGTCAAACTCGCGCTTCATCTTCTCTATCAAGTTTGTTAGGATGTTTCATAATTCTACTCCTCTTCGAAATAATCCTCGAGAGCCAGCCTGAGTTAACAGAGGCTTTGGGTGGCGAACGACCTGATATCCGAGTCCGAGTTAGCGCCATTGTACTGATTTTATTTGTTTTTGTGATCGCAGCTTATTGGATCTTCTGCTCTTACTAGGGTCTGTCCTCTCACGACATCCATGTTTTCACGAGCTCTTCGCTAAAACACTTTACCATTCAGTCGTCCAGATATGAACAAGTCTGAAATAGTGAGTGAATCACAGGTTCCTTTCCTAAACTCGTAGCCACTCCCCCAGGATAAATATTCCCGTGATGAGGGAGGGAGAGATGTAGCCCCGCATTCGTCATATGCTCACAATAGCGGTCGGTCACGAGCCTAGTCCTTTCCAGTCGAACGGCGCTACCATCTCTGATTTTAGCATCTGGTTTATATATAGACAGTGCTAATCAGATAGATGCTTCTACAGATTTTGACTACAAGATGGGGATTGAAATTTTACACGAGCTCGAGCAAAATGGAGGTTGGGGGTTTCCGACAAGATAACGATAGCTTCGTTATTCGCGGTAGTTTTTAGCATGGTGGTTTTCAACATGACGCAATGAACCCCGTCTGGGTCCTCGAATGCGGATGCGGAAGAAACGCGCGAGTTGAAATTCAAGTCGGCCGGAGGCACTCAGCGAAAATTGAAATTGGTTGGTAGCCGGCGGTGCTGAACTG